>LPNX010089275.1:63231-105413 GCA_001517045.1 Pseudotsuga menziesii | reverse complement strand
ATGAAGCAATGCTATGGACAAATGTCTACAAAGGAAATATAAGTAGAGAATAATATGCACCAGCAAACTTTGAAGAAGAGGATGAAGAGGATCACTTTGAATTCGCAGTTGGACAACAGAAAGGATAAACATAGTAACGGCTAGCCTTCCAACAAGCAAAAGTTTACATTGGGACTGCTTTGGGTATGGAATAACTAGATAAGAATGACAACAAAAACAGCATATTCATTGAAATCATAATCAACAATCAAAGAGTAGAATGCAACTGTTCGTTGTTTAACAATATAAACCTCGATAGATTCATCTCAACACTTGGAAGCCTTTAGAACAGGAGGCTCCTAGAATTTCCTTGCCTGCAAAGAGCCAGTAGATCTTCTGAAATCAAAAACCCTTTGATAAATGAAGTTTCCCCTTAAGAATTTAAACACGGTGTCATTAGCAAACAATACTTTAGAAGAATGGAGAATGAATCTTTAGTTCATTGGCTAACTCTCTATGGGGTTTAAAAAATAACAAAATTCGATGTGAATATTAGTTATGATGAGAATACATTAACATCTTAGGCATGTACCTATGTTTCGATCTATAACCTTTCTTCTATATCATAGTTGCCTTATTCTTGTTCAAGTCCAATTCTTGAAGTGATGCCCTTTCTTTTTGTGTACTAGGCAAGTTTCTTACATGTAATCCATTGTAGATATGTTTGTTGTTGAAAATAGTCAAATCTGTGAAAGAAGGCTTATCCCAACAATGCAATGAAATTAATGTCACTTTTAAGTTTTTTTCTTAAAAAACAAAATTCCTTTACACTGTTTATTAGATTAATCCTAGAAAGCTAAAGTAGAATAAAGATTGGCAAAAGCTTGAGAGACTGGACAATCTATGAAGCATATTTCTTTTTCAGGAATAATTCAGTGTAAACAATTATTTTATTTTATTTTATTTTCTGATATTGTTATGTATGTACCAAATGATACCAAGAACTTACAGTGAAAAAGGTGCTTTACAAGTGTGTCATTAGGCATGTACTCTGCAACTAAAATACGTTCATCTCCTTCAAAGCAATACCCTATTAAATTGACCAATCTCTCATGCCGCAGACGCCCAACTCCCCAGGATTCTTCCTGTGTTTAGCAAAAAATAAATGAGCAAAAGACAAACTGAACATACATACACAGTTACAAACAAAGAAATGACTGAATGAACTTCTTATAATCCTACTTTAGACAAAGAAATAAACAGTTTAGAGTGAATAGATTGCTCAAAATTATGTGCACGTGAGCAGCCCTCCTATTAATGCAATACCTAAAAACAATAAAATGACCCAGTACAACAATTCCCGCAGAGAACAGAATAACATCAAACAATCTGAAAATGAAGAGCAGATAATCCAGCATAAGGAATGGAATATACCACAAACTGCTTGGCATCAGGCCAAGCTACTTTGGGAAACTTTTTCACTGCAATCCACTGATTGTTATCCATCCTTCCCTTATAGACAACATTGGGAGCCTTCTCTCCACTTTCGGAGACAATATTATCAGAATTGAAGTAATTTGTAGCAGCTCTGAGCTCCTCAAGGGAATACTCTGTGAATGGTGGAATAGAATCAGGTTCAGGATCATCCCCATTTTCTGCAACACAAACATTATAGAACTTCTTAAAATATGGAAGAATATACTCCAAAAGCAGCAGTCCAGTGTTAAGAAGCCACACAGTTGAAGTCTTTTTATGTAGCAGGTGATTTGATGCACTAAATAAGGCACTAACCTCCAGTGGCAAGGGAAAATAGTGCGACTATGGTAAATATTAGAAACAAATGAAATTTACAAAAGCCCTAATATTAATCAAAAGGATGGAGAGGCAACTCTTTGTAGAATAAGTTGACTATGATAAATCCAATTCCCATAATTCTGAACTTGCTTTCATACAATTGTGTACAGAATATTATTCAAACTGGGCCTATACAGTGTATGCTTATGACAATAACACAGATGCAGTGTATGCATATGACAATAACATAGATGCAGAACTGGCATATTCTTTGTAAATACAGAGGTTGCATTTGATAATGTAGTTTGTTTACCATATAAGAAAGATGGCAGTATGTAGGGAAAAACACGTGTGACGTAACAAAGGATTAGGAATCAAGATAGAAAAACAGTGCATACAACCCATAGTAGAAATGGATGGCACATGCAACAGCACCTATATTCGTCTGTGAAAATAGTAGCAAAGTTTTTACAAAAAAAGGGAACGTGTTCTTTAGGGCATATAGAATGTAGGCTCCAATAAGGGAATTGAATAGATTACTATGAGTTGTAAAATACAGAGAATATCTCTGGCAGTTTGTTTTGATGGCAGCAGAAGAAAGATCCTAAGTTTGAAATTTTGAATAAAGGATGAAAACCAGGACAGCCAACCAGTGCATCTATAATGGATAACGTTAGTTGATGGACATACACAGTAATCTTATAGAAAGTAGCCCTTCAAACAGCTTCGGTGCCTGTAATAGCGAAATATCAGAAAGGATGGGGAGTCTTCCTACTCTAAGAAATGGGAAAATATTGTTCGAAGGTGAATATTATAGCAAAAATTAGAATGTAATAGAAAAATTCTAACATTGTGGAGAATATAAGAATATTATACAGTAGTTTTGTACATAAATTTGAACTACCATCAACAGTTTGGCAAGATATCAATTTGTCAAAACATTAGCAATTTTACCAACTAGAAACTCTAAAATGCTTTTCCTTGGTATATTGCCACACCTTTTTCTCAACTCGAGCTCGGCCACGCTTTGGTCCCTCAAAGGTGCCATGGATATCATGAGTTATTTCAAATGACTCTTCATTTACTGGATGCCCTGCTTCCATACATGCAGCAATCCCTGAAAACATATTTTTCTGTAAATGAGTATGACCATTAGCTGAAGATGAATGTTTTGTAAAGTGAAGGAACTCTTAGAACTAATATACACCAGAAGCATTTAAGAAAAGAAAGTATATATAAGGACATTTGAAGGCATCATCCATGAATATCAGATAAACTTACAATCTATCTTAAGAACCCACTTTCCTTCCAAGATTGACATCAAAAATTTCAGTGTTCTTCTACAAGCACCATCTGCATCGGTAGATGCAACCACATGGGTCACATCGAATTCCAAGATGCACCAAACATGCAAATCCGGCGCCCAAACCCTAGCACCTCGTCCATCCAGGACCTACACACTCAGAGGAACAGATCGGATCAAATGGAGGATCGGATCGGAACATGGAACATCGCATTGATCAGAAACATCTCAGCAACGGAAGCAACACCAGCAGCAGCGGGAGAAGCAAAAGGGGGCTGAACAAAATTCACAAAAAAGTCAAATAACCGCGCTTAAACTCTTGGCCATCGCTGTATCGATGCCTTGACCATTTTATAAGTGAACAAAAGACGGTGCCGTTGCTATAGCGATGGTCTGGCGTGGATACAGCGACGAAAGTCGGGGCTTCTTCAAAAAAAATTGTAAAAATGCATAATTTACCCTTGATTTTTCCACGAAAGTAAAACTAACATGGAAAACTAACGTGGCAAAATTGATCACAAGTACATGTTCTCATCTGGGATCTTATTGGGCATGACAGAGAAACTCAATCCTTTCTCAAAAACACATAAGGAGTCATCATTTAACTGTTGACTTGAAAGATTTACAATGATGGTTTTGTCAATTGTTTTCTCATTCTTCGGTTGCGCGGAGATGTTACTGTCATTTGGTTTTAGGTTAACATTGCTGTGTGCTCCATTCATCTCATTGTTTTCCAAATTCGATCCTACATATATCTCTCTGTTTGCTGAATTCAACGTTGTAGAGATCAAAATCATTCTTCACAGCGTTCATATGCGGATTCATTGCGTTATTCACCTCATTGTTATTCACCACATTGTTCCTCACCATCACCATCTCGCTGTTCATATTTCCCTCTTCCCTTCTGTGGCTTAAAATGTTCATCTCTGTATTAAAATTAATGTTATCACCGTTGTTATATGTATTAACATTATTATCTGTATTAATATTATTATTGTTTTTATTTGTATTAATATTAATATCTATATTATTATTATTGTGTTGTATTAATATTATTATCGTCATCAACCCTATTATTTGTATTATCATTTCATATCTTACTCTTTGTCCTGTTATTTGTTTTATTAGTGTTGTTTTCAAGCCACGAGAACTTCTTAATGTGTGTTTTTTCAGCTCTTCGCAGGTTCTTTTGGCTCTTGCAACCAAGCAGAAGTGGAATCTACCCCAAATATAATCGTGGATCCTACTCAATAATGATAAATCGAGACTGAGACACTCGTCAGATAATTTACTTAGTCTTTTTCTCACCCTTTTTATCTCATTTCTTACCAGATCCAAGCTCGTGTGGTTGAAAATTGCTTCATTCGAGTTTTTTAGGTGATGGTTGATTCCAGTGAATTTAGGTATGACCCTATTATCCCTACATATTTTTAAAAAATTTAGTCATGCAGTTCCTTTTTCAATAACAATCCATTTCCTTGTCAGTTGTTGAAGTTCACCCAACGTTTCCCTTCCATTTATGGAAATAATGGTTGTAGTTAGGCTTTCACAACTAGTAGTCATTGATGGAGAGTTTTGGAACCTATGTGGATTTTTTAGTCTCAATGCATTTCAGACTTCAGATTTGAGTCCGTATTCAGGAGAAGGAGTGTCTCTCGAAGGAACATATAGGTTTATTGATTGCTATAAATATTTGTTTTTTGTTTTTATTAATGGTGAATGTGTCGCTTTTTTTAACTAATTAGTTTTTATTATTATTGATTTAGTTTTTTTTTATCTATTTAGGTTATTATTTATGTTATTCAATTTTATTATGTTTGTCAATTCTTCTTCTTCTTCTTATGTCCCTGAGCAGGGGATATATATGAATCGGTCAGGTGTATTAATTTAGGGCAATTTTAAAAATATGAGAGTTTAGACTATGGTTTTACAATATTTAATGCAATTTTTATTTAAGTTTTTTTTAATTGTCCATATTTTTAAGCTATCATTGGTTTGATGAAGGTGACGTTGGCTTCGGTTCCTGTACCCCAGGACCCGATGACAACATGATGTCAACAATGCTATAAATGTATTAGACTTTGGTTTTCTCACAACTTAGCTGCATAGTTATGAGGTTAGTTTATTGAGAAGTTTCCATAATAAGTCTGTCATAATAAGACTGTTAGCTGTCTTCATCTTGTTATTTCGATACACTTTTAAATTTTAGATTTCCACATATCATGTGGATCGCCGCCTTCTCTTCCTTGTCTCCAATCTATGCAATTGTTCATATTTACTCCGTTCCCGACCTTGAATCTTCACCACTCTCGTTTTTACAAGAAATACAGATTTTTTTTATGAATTTCTACCAATATTAGAAACTAACTACAAGCTCTCAACTAGATCTTGCTGCCCAACTATGGCACATATGAAGACGAAACCGTCCATTCAATGTTTTCATCTAGCTATGTTTGGTCTGGTCCACCCAGGTTCAATGGTCTTCCTATTTTTTTCTTGTATAATTCTTAGTTACCATGTTGAAGGTTTTGTGTATCATGAGTTGCTCTACAACCTTCATAGATGTAGGTGATTTACAACTTTTCATAAAGTTTATGTATAGATTTGTTGAAATCCGTGGTAATAGATGGAATTTCATTTATTCTTCCATGTATAGATGTATTGAAATTTGAAATGTATTTATGATATGTTTGGGGGATTGAATGCAAGTGTAAGATATGAGAGAATTTGTAATGGTTTGCAAATGCTTGCTTACAGGTTCAAAATGCTAGAGAAATCCATGCCCAACAATGCAGCTTATCATGTTGGACAAAAACACAATATTAAACCTCGCATCATTTGTCACAACATGGATGGAGCTTGAATGCGATAAGATTATATTGCAGTCCTTGAATAAAAAATACATAGACAAGGATGAGTACCCTGCCACAACTAAGTTACAGGTTTGGACTCTGGAGTTCTTGATTCTAATTTGGGAGATATACATACCAGTGCATAGAGCAAAACAAAGGCCACTAAAAATGGATAGGTGATATGATTTTATTTATTTTTTGTTTTTTTGGGTACAAATGATTGTTTCTTTGTAGCTTACTAGATGGTAAACATTTGGTGCTTATTTTGTTTATCATTATCATTTATTTTGATTTTGGTTAAATTGTATTGATCTCCAAAGCCCTTAGATGAAATTCAATATATATTCGTTTTGGAGTATATATTTTGGATCTTTTCTGGATGGAAAAAAAACTGTTAATTTTAACACCAGATTCATAAAATTAAGCTTACTGGATGTGGTCCTTTGTCTTCTTTTATATAATAATTACGTTTAAGTCATCTCCTTTTTCCAATATCATTTCCATATATTTTTAGGTTAAAATAGCCAAAATTTATACACTTATGTTTGCTAACATATATTCTGAATTTTTCTCTGAAATTTCTGCAGATGTTCTATAGTAGTTGTTTCTCAAATTTCCACCATCGTCCTCCTAGAGTATTTTTTTTTTTTTTTGGATTTTGACTACTAACAGTTTTTTCCTGACCATTCTTCAGAATTTTTGGCTCTCTTTGTTTTTTACAGCATTGGAGTTCATCTGCCTAAAATTTGCCTAGTTTTTGCTATAGTCAATTCGTTTTATAAAGATGCTTTGATATTTGGATGGCGTCTATTATTTATTAAAATTATAGTCTTTGGCCACTTGTTAACACTATATTTATTACTGATCTATTTTCGATTGTTTGCAGGCATCAGTTTAAAATAAGGAGGGGGCCATTCATCAGTTTTCCTGGTCTTGATTGGAAGTTGTATTCTAGGGTTTGATAAATTGAAAATGATTTTTATTATTCTGAAAAATAATTTACAAACCCACCAGTTTGCATATTTCAGGAGGGAATGACACTTGATTTACCAAATTCTGTTCCCTTGGATTGTGCATTTTCTTACGGTCTGGGACCGAAAATCATATTCAACAACACTGATTTGATTTCATGGTTAGGGAATAGAGGTATTTGATTATATCCAGGTAGAAGATGGTAGCATCTCCTTCCTTGTGTTATGATGTTGAAACTACTAGTAAAGATTCCATTGTCATTTTATGTTTCAAGCCTAGTTTAGACGATGCTTCTAATAAGCGAAGGGTTTCTTGCTTGACTAAAAGTTTCACAGAATTTGGAGTCCTTTCTGAAGGAGCATAGTAATTATTTTAAACCGCTGAAAGTTTTCATGGCCTATGCCGATTTTTTCATTATCTTTTTCATCTGTTGTAGAGCTAGTCCATTTTACGCCTATTGATACAAATAGGGAAGATTTTATCAAGGTATTTAAAGTTTTATTTTTTCTTATGTGTTCTAACCTTTTCATTTACATGTTAATACCTTTCAATCATTCATGTTTTTTAGAGTTATTTCCATCTTTTCTTTCAGTAAGACATACTTGTCTAGTGTCTCTAACGATGAAGATGGCTTCCTATGCATCCAATTTTTTTTGCGGTCAGAGTTCCATGTGAAAAAGTCTCGTGTTCGACTGCTTTAATTTAGAATTCTACATGGGAATATAAAGGCCTAAGTTGGTCTTCATGGTAACTGTCCATGAGATTTTTATTTATATTCTGGTTATTTTTTATGGTATTTCCTTAAAGTTGTCTGTTATTTACTACTTATATGTTTTATAACATCTAATAATACTTATCCTGAGATGTGGATGTGTAAAATTTAATTATAAAAATATACAAAAGAGAACAGATACAATTCACAAGGTTGCATGGGTACCTTCCATTGCATCTGCTCTGAGTGCTCAGCTGAGTAAAAGCACAAGCATTTTTTTCTTCTGGCTTTTAAGTTTTGATCTATGCAATCAATCTTTGTTTTTAATTTCAAACGGCCGGTAAACTGGAGAATATAAACATATTTATAAATTTCAGAATAATTGTTAAAGTTAATATCCACTCTTCATTTCTCTCTGGTTCATTATATCCAAATACTTCAACTACCTTTCTTAAAAGTGAAAACGTTTAAGCCATGCTAAAAAAATATTATATAAAAAAAACGATTGACAAGACTTTCCTTAATTGTGAATGTTATGCTTGGGTTTGGTTGTTTTAAATTAATTATTTACAAATATGAAGCCAAAAATTTTACCTCAGTGAATTGGTCGAGTTTAAATCTCTCAATGCCCGATAAAAATGTATTGATTGAGTTTAAATCTCTCAATGCATGATAAAAAAGTTTGGATTGAGTTTAAATCCCTCAATGCCTAATAAAAAGGTTTTGGTTGAGTTTAAATCTCTCAATGCTTGATAAAAATTTTTGGTTGATTCTTAAATCTTTGAATGCCTGATAAAAACGTATGTGACTGGCTGGGGCAACCAATATCCTTTGACAAACATTTAACTTGAATCTTGAAATATAAACATAAGTGGCTGGGGCAAGCGATCCCCTTTGCCAAATATTTAAATTCATTCTTGAAAAAAAAAAACATATGTGCCTAGCTTGCGGATGCAATCCCCTCTGCCAAACATTTAAACAAAATCTTGAAATAAATATGTATATGGCTGGCTGGGGTAGGCGATCCCCTTTGTCAAACGTTTAAGCTGATTCTTGAAATAAACAATTTTCCTACATTTTTATTCATTCATGTGTACTGAAAATGTGGTTTCCTAAACTTCAGTCTGTTTCCAATCAACGATGATGGTTTCATTGTTTAAACTCAATATTTTTAATTGCTCGACATTCCCTTTTGGGAGAAAATCCCATTCCCAAAATCAAGAATTTTTCTTTTAGTGATTTTTATAAAATAGAGGTCCCATTCCAAAGACAAACAACTTGACTGGGTGTTGTTAAAATATTTTAAGCACTACTCGGTGATCGTTTACATGATCTACTATGTAAATACTTGAGTTTATTTAGAGTTTAAAGAATGAAAAGAATACCATTCAATAAGGGATGAATGAGTTTAAAGTTCAAAGAATGGGTTTAAATTTTAAGGAATGAGTATAAAGTTTCAAATTCCATCTAAGATTGGATTTAGGGATTTATAAAATTTGTTATAAAGAAGGGCAAGTTTAAAATATGGATTAAAGGATTCTTAAACTTGTTATTAAAAAAGCCAAGACTAATTCCATTAAAGTATGGATAGAAAATTATTAAAGTCTAAATCAAATTCTAATGTACAATGGACTTATAAGTTTGTTATTATGAGACTAAATTAAAATCCCTTGAGTATAGAGTAAGAGTTTAATTATTTATGAGTAACATTTTAGGGATAAGATTCCCTTGTTCTTTACCCTAATGTATTTTGACGAATCCTCAATGTCTATGAAGTCTAAAATTCATTTCACTATTAAATAATGGTTATTAAATTTATAAATTGTACACTCCTTTCATATTGAAACAAGCAATCGAAAACGTGTGATGCATGCAAAGCTCTTTGAAAAAGAGTAAACAAAGTATCAATGTATGATAAATTCTCACATCAATAATATCTTTGTGTAACGATTTGTACCAGTGTATGTCTTCATATAAACTCACTTGCTCCCCAACTCTCTCAAGAGCCATAACATACTTTTATAATATATATTTGTGGATGCTAATTTGTGAACCCTCATGTTGTTGAAGTTATAAGTATTTTGAATGCTAACTTGAATACTATTTCCATTTAATATTGATTAGTGTAATATTTAGTGCTTGGCTTAAATAATTGAGTTGTAATAATTTATTAAGTTTCAATAGAAATTAGGTTAATATTTAAGAAAAAAGTTCAATTATTTACTATAACTTGTAAATATGATTGAAAAACATGTTACTTTTTATTTAAAAATAAGTTGTATATAAGTTAAGTAATTGAAACATTAATACAAACCACAACATAAATGGACACATAGACCACTCATAAATAGACACTTAGGTAATGAATAAAGTATTTAAATGGACATATACACCACCCATAAATAGACACTTAGGTAAGGAATAAAGTATTTATATTTTTGTATAATAAATATCAATGTATACTATTTTTATAATATAAAGAAAAAATAAACCTTTTCATTATTTAACTTATTATCATTTATCCTTAGTAAAAATAAATAATATTATGGAAAATTTTGCTTACTCTATTTTAATTAAAAAATATAGTTTCATTATGATTATAGTATATTTTATTGATATTAATGAATTTGTTGATTATTCTAATGTTTATAAAAATAAGTTGTGTATAAGTTAAGTAATTGAAACATTAATACAAGCCATAACATAAATGGACACATAGAAAAGGCATAGACACTTAGGTAAGGAAGAAAGTATTTATGTTTTTTATAGTAAATATCAATGTATACTATTTTTATAATATAAAAAAAAACCTTTTCATTATTTAACTTATTATCATTTATCCTTATTAAAAATAAATAATATTATGGAAAAATTTGCTTACTGAATTTTAATAAAAAAATATAGTTTCATTATGCTTACAGTATATTTTATTGATATTAATGAATTTGTTGATTATTCTAATATTTATTTAATGTTAATGTAAAAACCAAAAAGAATAATCACATTGATAGTGGAGAATATTTTTTCTAATTTAAGAAGACAAGAAGAAAATAACAATTATTCACATCCTATCAAAAGCTACATGCAAATAGCTACTCCCCTTTGCAAGTGGCAATGTCGGGGACATTGCCACCACGTGGCTCTTGTTATTATTATTATCATCATTTATTATTAATTATTTATTTATTATTATTTATTATCAATTTATATTATTATTATTATTATTATGATCTTTATTTGACCTTATGGACTGAATGATTGGTTTTAAAGCCTTGAACAAAATTATGCCGTCATCTCTGTTGAAATTTCTTGGATGTTTCTCTATTTGAATTGCTTCGTGTATGCATCGCTTGTTGTAGTGTTCTTCAAGGGCTATGACTTTTGTGTAAAGGGAAACCACATTGAATCTCACAAGCATGCCATTATCATCCAATTTTAGATTCTTTATTTCTTGAATAAAATGTGTTGAATCTTTGGTATATGAAGTTGTATTCCCAACTAACGGTTTTATGGGTTTGGCAAGATGTTTTGCAATATTATAAATTGGTGACCCAATAGTGTTCATAATTGGTCACAACGGTGCTCCATTTTTGTGAATCTTCAGGAGTCCATATATTCTTGGGATGATGGGGTTCTTGGGAATGCGTTTTTTCTTTATTCCTTCATCTAGTGAGGAGTTATTTATGATTTTTGTAACATATCTCATGATTCTTGCACTTGGGTCCTTTGATAATTTCTTGTAGCATCTAGTTGTTGTAAAATGTTCCATCATCTTTGCTTCATAATCAGTGGTGTTCATTACCACCGTTGCATTACCTTTATCTGTCTTCATGATGATTAGTTCTTTATTTCTTTTGAGGTTTTTTATGGCTGCTGCCTCGCTCTTGTTGATGTTTCATTTTGGCTGTTTTCCTTTTCTTAATATCACTGCACACTCCTTCCTTATTCCCTCTGTCGTATCCTTTGGGAGTGTTATGATGGCATTTTCGATGGATCATATGATGTTCTCAACTAGTATCTTATTCAGCGTGACAGAGAATCTCATTCCTTTCTCCAAAACACATAAGGAATCATCATTTAACTGTTGACTTGAAAGATTTAAAACGATGGTTTTGTCAATCTTTTTCTCATTTCCTGGTTGCAAAGAGATGTTGCTGTCATTTGGTTTTAGGAAACATTGTTGTGTGCTCCATTCATCTCATTGTTTGCCGAATTTGATCCTACATATATCTCTCTGTTTGTCGAATTCATCCCTGTAGAGATCTCGATGTTTATGACACCATCAAAATCATTCTTCAAAGCGTTCATATACGGATTCACTATGTTATTGACCTTGTTTTTATTCACCACATTGTTGCTCACCATCACCATCTCACTGTTCATGTTTCCCTCCTCCCTTCCGCTGCTTAAAATGTTCATCTCATTTAATTATTACCATTAAATATATAGTTTTTATTATTAACTATTAGTCTTTATTATTTATTTAGATTTTTATTTTATGTTGTTTAATTTTACTATATTTGTCAATTATTGTTATTATTATTATCATCATTTATTATTAATTGTTTATTTATTATTATTATTATTATTATTATTATTATTATCTTTATTTGACCTTATGGAGTGAATGATTGGTTTCGAGGCATCGCATAGAATTAGACCGCCATCTCTGTTGAAATTTCTCGGATGTTTCTCTATTTGAATTGCTTCGCGTATACGTCGCTTGTTGTAGTGTTCTTCAAGGGCTATGGTGTTTGTGTAAAGGGAAACCACATCGAATCTCACAAGCATGTCATTATCTTTCAATTTTAGATTCTTTATTTCTTGAATAAAATGTGTTGAATCTTTGGTATATGAAGTTGTATTCCCAACTAACGGTTTTAGGTATTTTGCAAGATGTTTTGCAAGATTATAAGTTGGTGACCCAATAGTGTTCATAATTGGTCTCAACGGTGCTCCATTTTGTGAATCTCCAGGATTCCATATATTCTTGGGATGATGGGGTTCTTAGGAATGCATTTTTTCTTTATTCCTTCATTTACTAAGGAGTTATTTATGATTTAAATGTAACATATATTGTGATTCTTGTGCTTGGGTCCTTTGATATTTTCTTGTAGCATCGAGTTTTTGTAAAATGTTCCATCATCTTTGCTTCATAATCAATGGTGTTCATTACCACCATTGCATTACCTTTATCTGCCTTCATGATCATTAGCTCTTTATTGGTTTTCAGTTTTTTGATGGCTGTGGCCTCACTCTTGGTGATGTTTTGTTTTGGCATTTTTCCTTCTCTTAATATCACGGCACATTCCTACCTTATTTCCTCTGTCGTATCGTTTGGGAGTGTTATGATGGAATTTTTGATGGATCATATGATGTTCTCAACTGGGATCTTATTGGGCATGACAGAGAAACTCAATCCTTTCTCCAAAACTTGCAAGGCATCATCATTTAACTGTTGACTTGAAAGATTTACAATGATGGTTTTGTCAATATTTTCTCATTTTTTGTTTGCGCATAGATGTTACTATCATTTCATTTTAGGTTAACATTGTTGTGTGTTCCATTCATCTCACTGTTTTCTGAATTTGATCCTACACATATCTCTCTGTTTTCCGAATTTAGCGCTATAGAGATCTCACTATTTATGACGCCATCAAAATCATTCTTCACAATGTTCATATGCGGATTCACTGTGTTATTCAACTCGTTGTTATTCACCACATTGTTCCTCACCATAACCATATCACTGTCCATATTTACCTCCTCCCTTCCGCTGTTTAAAATGTTCATCTTTGTATTAAAATTAATGTTATCACCGTTGTTATATGTATTAACATTATTATCTGTATTAATATTATTATTGTTGTTATTTGTATTAATATTAATATATATATTAATATTATTTTTGTGGTATGCATTAATATTATTATTGTCATCAACCCTATTATTTGTATTATAATTTCTTATCTTACTCTTTGTCCTATTATTTGTTTTATTAATGTTGTTTTCAAGCCATGAGAACTTCTTAACGTGTGCTTTTTCAGCTCATTAGAGGTTCTTTCGACTCTTACAACCAAGAAGAAGTGGAATCTAGACTAGAGATAATTGCGTATCCTTCTCGCTAATGATAAATGGAGACTGAGACACTCATCGAATAATTTATTTAGTCTTTTTTCTGACCCTTTTCTATCTCATTTCTTACCAGATCCAAGCTCGCATGGTTGAAAATTGCTTCATTCGAGTTTTTTAGGTGATGGTTGATTCTAGCAAATTTAGGTATGACCCTATTATCCCTACATCTTTTAAAAAAAGTTAGTCATGCAGTTCACTTTTCAATACCAATCTGTTTTCTTGTCAGTTGTTGAAGTTCACCCAGTGTTTCCCTTCCATGTAGGGAAATAATGGTTGTATTTAGGCTTTCACAGGTGGTAGTCATTGATGGAGAGTTTTGGAACATGTGTGGAGTTTTTAGTCTCAACGCGTTTTAGAATTCAGAGTTGAGTCCGTCTTGAGGAGAAGGAGTGTCTCTCGAAGGAACATCTAGGTTTATTAATTGCTATAAATATTTATTTTTTGTTTTTATTAATGGTGAATGTGTCGGTTTGATTTTAACTATTTAGTTTTTATTATTAACTATTAGTCTTTATTATTTATTTAGATTATTATTTTATGTTATTTGATTTTACTATGTTTGTCAATCAATGTTATTATTATTATCATCCTTTATTTTTAATTATTTATTTATGATTATTATTATCAATTTATATTATTATCATTATTATTATGATGATCTTTATTTGACCTTATGGAGTGAATGATTGGTTTCGAGGCCTCGCACAGAATTAGGCCTTCATATTTGTTGAAATTTCTCAGATGTTTCTCTATTTCAATTGCTTTAAGTGTACATCGCTTGTTGTAGTGTTCTTCAAGGGTGACTTTTGTGTAAAGGGAAACCACATCGAAGCTCACAAGCATGTCATTATCATCCAAATTCATATTCTTTATTTCTTGAATAACATGTGTTGAATCTTTGATATATGAAGCTGTATTCCTAGCTAACAGTTTTAGGGCTTTTGAAAGATGTTTTGCAAGATTATAAGTTGGTGGCCCAATAGTGTTCACAATTGGTCTCAACGGTGGTCCATTTTTGTGAATCTTCGGGAGTCCAAATATTCTCGGGTTGATGGGGTTCTTGGGAATGAGTTTTTTCATTCTTCCTTCATCTAGTGAGGATTTACTTATGATATTATGTTTCTCTGAGGTAACAAAGTAATAAATAAGTCTAGCAAGCAAACATCTACTCAAGTAGCTTACAACAATGCATTCTTTTTTCCCTTGGAGTTTCTTAAATGTACTAGTAATTGGAAAGCAAATTTACAGCTTTAAAATCCAACTACCAGTATAAATGCATACCGATACAATAATAATGCCATCTTCACAATAGTGGATAGGCAAATAATTAAAGTTTTGCATATCTGTGAAATGAATCTAGAAATACTTTCTGTCTTGTTTCACAAACTGTTGTTTTATTGCTTTGTTTCTTATGATATTGTATAACCTATGAATATTTTACATCCTCATGTGAAGAAGCCCTAATACTAGTAAATAATAGAAAAGTTGAAAATTCTGATAAATACTCCATTCCGAAAACAAATCAAACACTCCATTTTAAAAATAAATCAGACATTCCAAACCCAAATATAAATTTAAATATTCGACTTTTCTGTCAATAAAACTGGTTGTTTTGATGGTTTTGTGAAATTTGGAATGTAAGTCAATGCAAATGCAAGTTTGAAAAATAATTATTAACAATACCTAGTACCTGTGGATAAGGGTCCCTAACCAAAATTTGATGGCCCATAACAATTTCTAAAATCTAAATCACATGCGTAAACAAGAATCAACATTGTTAATGCTTATTCTCAAAATCATATGTAACAACATAATAATGCAAGCAATGTGGAATCACAAAGGAGATGAAAAACTATGGAAAATATTTGAGTTCAATCTTAAGAAATTTAAATGAAGTAGCAATAACCTTCTTATTAGGGGTTGCTTGGGTCCCTTCAAATCACAAGGAACTACATCAAAACATCATGGAAGTTTGTATGAGTACCCTTCCTGAAGTTATTCTTAAAACAATGGGGCATGTGACTAAGGTATCTCATCCATCTTGTTCCTATCATCTTTCTTTGAATATGTTTCTTCTTTTCTAAGGAGTATTTTCTGTGCCATCTCTTATTGCTCTAGCAGAATGGAATTTCATCAAGGCTACATTCCTTACATCTGTTCCACATTCATTGGGAACAAAACATAACAGTATGCCATCCAAATATAGCTGATCCAAAAGTATGAACTATATGAAAACCATCAATAAAGAAGACAGGATTAAATTTTACAACATGTACTTGCGTTGACTAAACAAAATGAGTGTGTAGACTAGCTGGTGTAGAGATTTTTTGTCTACGTTCCTAAAGGATAGGACCTTGCTAAAGACTAGACTTAACCTTGGAAATTGAAATATAGAGGTAATAATGATCTGGGTCACCACTCACCAACGATACTAGAGTTATTTAAATGCGAAAAACCAAAAACATAGAAGTTTTGACTTATATTTAAGAAATGGTCATTTAATTATCCAGTTTCTATCCAAGTTTCATAGACCAAATCCAGTAAAACACCAGTGTCAACACCAATAGATCAAGAGAGGCAGAGGAAGGAGCAGTTAAAGATGTAGTAGTCCCCAACCCAACAAAAAATGTGGAGTCAATAGCATCATAATTCCAGGTAGGTGCAACATCAATAGATTCAATAATCGGTTCATCAATTGGTCCAAAAGATTAAGTAGTTAATACAGTTGGTTAAGCAATTAAATATCTAGCACTAGAAACAATGGTTTCATAGCCAGTTGTTGAGGAGGAAATTGTTAAAGCAGTCCAACAACAAAATCATTCAATGGTAATGGGGAAATGTGGAGTTTCAGTTATATGGAAATACTATAAAGACCCTTAAAAACCTTATGGATTCTTCAAATAAATCGGCCTTGGAAAATGTATATTCTAAAGAATAAGGTGTCTTTAAATATACAACGTACCCGTCCAACAACAACTTCCCTTCTATATTCTATTAAAACTATTTCACTTCTATGGGTGATATGACATTGACAGTTGAATTTGAAATATATTTAGCCACTACAACATATCCAAATATTATAACTACCCAAATATTGAAAATACATCGATGCCAATCTTACAATAAACACAACCATAATTGCATCAATTAGCCAACAACATATTCTGGTATAGATTGCTATAATTCACCCTACAAAGTGATTGTCATTACAGTAGAGATGAATCCATAGATTTCAAATACTACTTGGTCAATTAAGAGTACAATCAGACTTAGTCAATCAAGAGTACAATCATTATACATCTCGCATGAACAAGTCCATGTTTTCTCTCTTCATTGCAATCACAAGCAAAAGTGATATTTAAGAGATAACATGCAAGCATCCCTAGTTAGCTCATCAGAAGCTCCCCCATTATTCATGGGCATTATTCCCAGGACAACTCCTTAAGAAAACCAAACCTTTCTTTGAAGGTTGAGCTTACCACACCAGAGACAAAGCAACTAAACTATGTGATCCATTTCTATCTCATTCAAACATTAGAAAATATTATTTTTAGATGATTATCAGCAAATATTACTATGAGATGATTGCATGGAACACTTGATATGATATTTTTTATTCATTGTCTATGCTTTCTGCATATTAATCTATTGGAGTGGTTGCCGGTTCTACCTCCCAACAACCTTTGGGAAAATTTTGAGCCTCATTACCCAAAAGTCTTCTTGCAAGAATCTGATGTGAGAATCTAATAAAATATGTCCTCAATACCCATCGAATAGCCTGAGATCCCATCTGTATTCTATGATACACACTCTTGAAACCATCAAGATTAACAAGAGGAACCACACTCCCTCCCATTGTTTTAGTAAAATATGTCATAACCTCTATAATTTCATACTTTCATATAACTTCCTTTGAAGTAGATTCATCCCAATCAGACTGCCAATTTCTGAAAAGATCCCAAACAGAGCCTCTCCAAGAAAATATTTTAAGAATCCCTGCTACATCTTTCTCACCTTTCTTCAAGTGAGAAAAGATATTTAGAAAATCAGTATTAGTCTTGCTTCCCTCCCTAAACTCCCCACAAGTCCTGCAAAATCCACCATTTAATTCCCACCTGATTAAACACTCATTGCCATTGTCTTTTGCCTCTAAATAGGTCATCAGCACCTTGAAGGGATCCAAGGAGACTACCTTATTAATAAGAGCATAATATCGAGACATTCCATCATGATCATCATACATTGCCAAAATTTGCTTTTCCTTGAAGTAGTTGTCTACTCTATCTTGGTCAAAGTCATAAAAGTATGAATCTTGTACATCCATCAAAATAGGATCAACAGAAGGGATCTCCTTAGAGGGGATAGAGACATATTTTTTTTGCTTCTTTGACTCATTTGTAACTTTCTTGGTCCTTCCTTTAGCCTTCTTAAGTTGGTCTTCTACTACTTTCATGCATCTAGAATATTAGATCTAGAATTTATATGGCCCATTGGGCTTACAAAATAAATCACAACCTCATTTTCATAATTCTAATTTATATCCTCTCCCTCCCTTCTAAAAGGAAGATCCCATGTGAAGTCTTCAATTGCTGTAAATATGCTATTCAAATCTCTCTTCGATTGCCTTCAAATATGGATTTTATTGTGGATGGGGATGACTATCTGGAAATTTCTTCAACAATCCTAATATCTTGCTGGTTTGTCGTTGCTACTGCTCGAATAAGTTACATCAAACTTCTAAATCACCACATAGGTGAAAATAAGTTTCCTCCAAAAATATTTTGTGTACACAATTTTTTTAGATTTGGAAACATTTAGTGAATAAGTCAATGTTTTCACCTCGATCCTTTGAATGCTAATGGAATCTTACAAAGAAATAAAATACAAAAATCCAAGGGGCATATTTATAGGAGTTTTCCAAGTTTTAGGTAGCTTTAGAGAACCTTGAAACTCCAGGACGTGGAGGAACTATACCTTTGAAACTGAGAAATGACCTAGATGTGGAGAGACTATACCTTTGAAATTGAAACTTGAACTATGCGAGACATCAAAATTTCTGCAGATCATAATTTGCACAAGTGACACCATTTTTCATGTCGACCATTCACGTGGGTCCTATTATAATCTCATGTATTGAAGATCATTGAATGGCCAAATAAGGTTGACAAGTGAAGAAAATATTTTGTTTCAAGTTTTTAATATACCAAGTCAATATTCATATTGGATATCGATAGTATACAGTGAGGATGTCCATTAGTATCTTGTTGCTTAATTTTCATGACTTAATGGATGCAGTATCCAACCCCCTTCCGTGTACATATTGTAGCTCAGGGGGCACAATTTTGACAGACGTAACAATTCCATTGAATTTCTTTCTACCTTTTCTCTTCACTAGACGTAAAGGCAAAGGCATGGTGCCCTTCACTCCATGTGGATCCCAAAATCATCACGATGGAATACGGAGGATCTCTGAGTCGTAAGCTTTGATATATGAAACTGAAAATTAGAATCCAATGAACACAAAGTCATTTTCTTATTGTTACATTTATTTGCAAAATAAATAATATATATGACCGCTCTTTAGAATCCCATACTACCTTTCTTCAACCTTCATATTTGCATAATTTTTTCTTTCTTTTTCAAGTTCTACAACTTTTCTTAGCTCCATTGGTAGATCTCATTGTCAGATAAAACTTTTCTCAAAACCATGGTGACAGTTTGGCCTGTTAATTTTTTAATTCCCAACCAACCTTCAAATCACCCATGTGTTTTCCAGTGCAATGTCTTTCTGGCTCAAAGAATTTGGGTTTTCATATGTACAAACTGAGTGTCTAGTGGACCTACACAGTTGTGTTTCAAAGGATATGCATGACCTGCAAGTGTCCCATGGAAGCTGTAGAAGTAGACGGTTGGAACGATACAAATATGTATGACAAACGATGAAAGTTGGCTAAGAGATGTTGCTGAGAGGTCTTAGGCCATCGACTTTGGTGTTGGACAGAAATCATCATTATTGGTGATTTATTGTAGCAATATTATGTAAGTATTGACGATTGGATACATAATTACCATGCGGGTAAATAGAATGGTGCTTGTTGATTATCATGAATACGATGCATTTAACGGTATTAAAATGAGGAGGTTACAACTTGTTGATACTGAAGCTTCTCTCTTGGAACACAGTATAATGACGATGAAGTCCCTGAATCTCATTAGGATTTGCTTGAACAAACATCCCAACTCTTCTATACCTTCATGGAATCTAATGAATAATCTAAGGCTTCTACAGGTGTCAAGGAGCGCAACAGAAATATTCTGGCAAGATGAATCATAGGTAAATATAAATTCGTTATTCATAGGTAAATAGAAATTCATTTCATTAAAGTTTGTATGTTTAGTTCATATTAAAATAGTCATACGTAAATATCTAGATTATGGTACATGTAAACATTTTGTAGGCATCTTGGAATAAATACAAAAAGAAATTGCATGTCTCCTAGTCATCAAAGCCGAATCCAAACGGGACGAAAAAGCATAGTTATTTACCCACGAGGATCTACAGATCATGCATTACCTACACACATCAATTTGTGAATCGATGAGACTTTATCCATCGGTCCTCTTGGAATCCAAGCACTCAATTCACAATTCCATTCTTCCTGATGGGACTATCGTGTGCAGAGGCACTCGAATGACGTACCACATGTACGCCATGGGTCATAGGGATGCCATCTGGGGTACCGACTGGCTTGAATTCAAAATAGAAAGATTGTTGAACAAGGATCTGCATTTTATCCCATAGAGTCCCTTCAAATTCAAAGTCTTCCAAGGTGGCACACAGGTCTGTCTATGCAAAGATATGGCATTTATTTAGATCAAATATGTTGCGACAACTGTGGTTTCTAAGTTCATATTACAACGCCTAGTTGAATATTTGCTCAAATAATTTTGATTTGGATTCAAGTTAATTACTTCAATGATGGATTCAAGTTAATGAAAATTCATTGTATGTTGATGATTTTTATCCTTCAATATTTGCTTCAATTAAGGATTTTAGCAATGAATTTGAGAAATGGTCACAAAGGTTGAATATAAGTTAATGACTTGTTAAATGCAAGTCATATTCCAAGAGTTTTGAACACGAGACCTGTGTGTACCCGCTACTATTACAATTTATTCTATGGTTGGACAAGTATCCAATGCACATTTACATGTCCTTTTCGACGAACTTTCCAACGTTTAATCATCCAACTATTGCATTTCTTACATTTTGATAGCCAAGGTATTCAAACAAGCACAAAATAACTTTTGTCAAATCTATTGTCGCTACAATTTGGAAATTACTGGGTTACATGCCAGTTTCTTTCTAATCTAGGGATTTTATAATAATAAAACCTGAAAGAAGAGATCATAACATTTGGAAGTCCCAGGGCTAGGCATTTTTGATTCAATATCAGTTCGATTTCGAAGTTTAGAATGTGTTGGTTTTACGTTAACGAACTCAAAAACTCATGAAAATTGTACCCATGGAGTCTATTTTCCTAATGGGTAGGCTATTCCATCATTTTGTAGAGATTAGCACACCATGGATATGCTTTCTCTGAGGTGATTTGCAATTTTCTCATCAATTTTGTGTAGTTACATCAATCCACTATGAATTTGTAGTGGTGTTGTTTATGATTTTGTAGTGAGTTTATTGTCCTTTATTCTCCATGAACATAGTAACTAAATACATCTATGTATTTTCAATAAATTTATAGTTTTGAAGTAGATTTGTTAATGAAATTCATGATGGGTTTGCCTCAGGAGAAATCCCGTCCATGGGTAATTTCAGCAGGTAGATATGAGCTTGTATGGGGAGCCTCACCAGATGCAACCATAATTAAAGGACCCACCAAGAAAAATGACGCTGCCACCACCATTAGTCCTTCCCTGATAGCCATTGTTGTAGTTCTAGGTAGTGCTTTACTGGTGGTAATTTACTACAAGATGAATCTATTTCGATTTTTTTTCCACTTTCTGAATATATTTATAAATATTTTATAAATATGGATGCACAAAGGAATATTTGCACCCAAATAAATAGGGTAAAGAGTTCTAGAGAAAAATTATAGTAATAGGGGTCGTTAATCAGAAGACGAGCAATACATGAGGAAAAAAAGTGTTAAAGGAAAGAGATGAAGACTTAATAGGTGGATGGGTATTTGAATTTTTAACCCAATCAAGTGGAATGTGTGAATAGTCTCTTATTGACACATGCATAATAGCTCACACATTACAGAGGTCAATATATGATGTAACGAAGACATAAAATCAAGAGGAATAATGATGGAGCTTAGGTGAGTGCATATTTTCACTTAATACATTAGCACAACATAGCAAAGTAAGACACCGCTAAAGGGAAATCTACTAAAGATAATGAGGTTGTCTGTATGGGTGCTTCCCCAACCACATTCTTGTAAATAAGGGCATGTTTACCTATCCTTTCGAATACCTTTCCAATGTTTAATCTTCCAAGTGTTTATTTTTCTTATATTCTGACATCCAAAGTATCCAAAGATGCACAAAATAACTTCTAGCAAATATTTGTTGTCGCTAGAATTTGGAAATTACTGGATTAGGTTCAATTTTCTAATCTAGGGCTTTTATAATAAAAAACATGAAAGAATAAATCCATAACATTTGGTAGTACTGGAGCTAGGCATTTGTGATTCAATATCAGTTCGATTTCGAAGTTCAGAACATTTGGCAGTCCTGGGGCTAGGCATTTGTGATTCAATATCAGTTCGATTTCGAAGTTTAGAATCTGTTGGTTTTAAGTTAAACAGCTCAAAAAATCATGAAAATTGTACCCATGGAGTATATTTTCCTATTGGATAGGATATTTCATCATTTTGCAGATCTTAGCACACCATTAATACACTTTCTTTGAGGTGATTTGCAATTTTCTCATCAATTTTGTGTAGTTACATCAATTCACTTTGAATTTTTAGTGGCGTTATTTAGGATTTTGCAGTGGGTTTATTATCCTTCATTCTCCATGAACATAGTAACTAATTACATCTATGTATTTTAAACAAAATTTATAGGTTTGAAGTCGATCTATTAAAGAAATTCGCCATGAGTTTTCCTTTGGAGCAATCCTATCCAAGGGAAATTTCAATAGGTAGATATGAGTTTCGATGGGGAGCCTCACCAAATGCAGCCATAAGTAAACAACCCACGAAGCACAACTACGTTGTCACCACTATAACTCCTTCCCTAATAGCCATTGTTGTAGTTCTAGGAAGAGCTTTACTGGTGGTAAGTTACTACAAGATTTTTCTCAAGTATTGCAAATCAAGATCATGGTGGTGGCATATATGTGGCTCGTCTGGTATGTTTCTGTGGAGCAGAGGCCACGAGAACGAACATTAGAGGTCAAGGAAGCAACAAGGCCTCTCAGAGGCTGACCTCCACTAGTTTCCAACCATCAAATATTGTTGTAAAGAAGAAGGAGCTATTCCAAATCCAAATCTGTTACTAATTGAACGAGCTTGTGGGTGAAGACCAGTCAGAACACGTGGAAGCCAGGCATTTGAAGACCAGTGGAAATAGGTGGAAACAAATAATTAGGTAGAGGGATGATGATTTCTACAGTGATTTTAGAACCCACTTCAGGAGAGAAAACACCTAAGGACGTAACAAGTGAGTTTTAGATCATACTTTTGATCCATTCATAGTGAATAATGCATAAGATCTTGAGTGCGTGCTCCATTGACGAGATAGTTAGAGTCATGATTTCACCCCCAAAGAAAGAAGGAAATCATTATTTAGCCGACTGCAAGATAATTAATGCGGTACTAGCAATGGGCACAATTCCTGTTATGACCACATTAATTGACTTGCAGCAAGCTAAATAATATTCGCCAAGAAAAAGGTCACAGACTAATGCCTTTTTTATTTTCATATGCATTTTTGTCTGTCTCATTTAGCCCTCTGCACGATATAAAGATAATACCATAACTTGGTTAAATGGCATAGCGAGATAGATAATATTCCTTGGAACTGCCAACTAAAAACATCACTCCCATATATCCAAAACGCAATTAATCAGATCAACCAAGGGAAAGAGAAAATAATTTTACCTCCCTTACCTATTTATCATTTAGTCCATGACTCCATTGTTAGAGTTATTATTTGTTGCATTGATTACGTATGTTCTGTTGTTAATTTACCTTGCTATCGAATGTTTCTGAGGCTTTTCCTGCCTTCGTTACAGAGTTAGACATAGATCTAAGTTCAAGGGGAAGAAAATGGCCATTTTAGCAATGATGCACTAACTATATTTAGTGGAAGCAAAAATCCAAATGGGATTAATGTTAAGAAATGTAATCTCATTCATCAAAATTACATTATCTAGTTGGTTAGTTGAGTAGTTCACCTTATCCTAATTAGTGACCCATAGTAAATTTTGACCCATGGTTTTGTTGTTGTGTAGTCCTATATATCTCGCTTCTTAATAATGAGAAGGAAATCAATATACCCACTAGTGTTCCATCATTTATGTTTCATTTCTTTCTTTAACATATTAGGATGGTATCATAGCATATGGTCTGATCCATTATTTTTCGTCCCTTGCATACGGTAAGCCTTTTCACAAGGTGGAAACCACACATAGATCCGATATCATAGTTGGAGGTTGTTGGATGTTGGACAAGGCAATTGGAAACACATTAACATGGAGGACTGAAGAATTTTTCTTCACATCCTGAAGAAAAGGGAGAACTTATTTTCCTTCTTTTAACATTTTGGAGCACTGACACACCATGTTTTAAGGAAAAGTGTGTTACTGACACCAGTGATGCACCTTGCATGAAGGAAAAGTGTGTCAGTGACGCACCCTACATGAAGGAAAAGCATGTTAATGACACACCTTATCTGAATAAAAATAACATCGATGAAACACCTTGTCCAAAGGACTGAGTGCATAGGTCACTGTCCACTTACAAGCTTTTTTATTAACACACCCTTCTTTTGTCCTATACTAGCTATACAAGCTCTGTCACTGATTTAAGGAACCGAATTTTCTATCATATCTATAGATCTAGTTTGATCAAGAAAATAGTATAAGAAGATGACTACTACCAGCACAAGCACCTCAAATTTGAATTAGATCTCTCGACATGTATTGACCAGTACTAACTATGAGTTTTGGCCTATCATGGTGAAGATGTTTCTTGAGCTCAACAAATGTTAGGATATGATTGAAATTGAGCTCAAAGAACCTGATACAAATGCTCTATATGCAATGAGTAATTTCCAAAAGAAAACCGTAGAAGCTCATCGAGACCAAGATCTCACAGCCAAATGGATGATCCAAAACTGCATTGAGGAGTCCATTTTCCCGTGAATCTCGGGAGCTACCAGTTTACATCAAGCTTGGAATCTGCTCGCATTCACCTACAAGGGAGTAGATCTAGTGAAAATAGTAAGATTTCAAACTCTTTGAGTTCAGTTTAAAAGTCTAAAAATGAAGGACACTGAAAATATAGATCAGTTTATGACTCGGGTTTTGGGCATTGTGACCCAATTCCCAACCTATGGCAAGGTTATGGAACAGAAAGTAGTTGTTCAAAATATTCTTTGATGTCTCACCAAGAAATTTGTTATGTTAGTGACTGCCATCTGCCTTAGTTTACCCTAGAAGAATTGACAGGATCCATTCTATCTCATTAAGATCGACTCAATCAAGAAGAAGAGAGGTTGACAAATGCTTTCAGCACCCAAGAGTCCCTCAATAGAGGTCAAGGCAGAGGAGGACAAGGTAGAGGAATAAGAGGCTGAGGGTCTCCTCATATAGAGGAAAAAACTAGTCATCAACATTCAGATCACTCAAAGCACTCTCACAACTCTTAAGGTCAAAGAGGGAGAGGAAAGAGATTGTTAACTTTTCATATGCTAAGCTATATCATTAGTATTTCATTTCAATTTCATAATAAAAGCATATAAACAGGATCACTGAAAGATAGACAAGAACAACCATACAAAAGGAACACAAAGATTTATCCTGGGAAAACCCTAAAGGGAAAAACCCAGCAAAAGCTTCCTCAATATAGATGCCCCAAAAAGATAAAAGGTAAAACCAACAAGGAGATCAAAGACTGATCCTCCTCCTTCTCCAGCTACTTCTCTCTCCTCCACTAATGCGCTACACAAGTGAGAGTGTGTGTGTGTGTCCAAATGAGGAGCACCACACCTCTATTTATATTCATCCGTTCACTTTAATTAACTCATCCGACATGTAGGCTCGAGTTAATCATGTAGGCTCGAGTTACACATGTAGGCTCAAGTAACCACACTGGGGTGCTAATGACCCACCTTTACAATTAGAGGGGACTACCTCATGACTCTTATTAGTTCTTTCGATTAGAAGCATCGGGTTAAAAAGTAATAGAAGTGGTTTTCCCGATAGGACCCTTGGGGACCACAAAAAGATACATATAGAATATTCTTCGAAGTTACAATATTTCAACACTCCCCCTTAACGAGAAGGGTATTCTACAACAACATCAACAACAACAATAATAGGACAGAGAGAGATAGGAAATCATCAACATCATCAGGGTAATACATCTATAAATCATTGGAATCTTTTCAATATTATGTAGTCTTCATCTTCAATCTTCATTCTTCAGCAACATCAACACTTTGACCGCTTTGATCAGCAACAATCTTTGAACGCTTCGATCAGCAACATCTTTGACCACTTCGATCAGCAACATCATCTTCAACACTTTGACCTTTCGATCAACAACATCATCTTCAGTGCTTTGACCTTTCGATCAGCAACATCATCATCATCATACTCTGATCTTTCGAACAACAACATCATCATCATCATCATACTCTGATCTTTCGAACAACAACATCATCATCATCATCATACTCTGATCTTTTGAACAACAACATGATCATCATCATCATACTCTGATATTTTGAACGGCAACATCATCATCATACTATGATCTTTCGAACAGAAACATCATCATCATCATACTTTGATCTTTTGAACAGAAACATCATCATCATCATACTTTGATCTTTCGATCAATACGTCATCATCATCAGCAACAACCTGCAATCCACAACACGAAGACGAAAGTATTCAGATCACTTTTGGACCTAACTCTAAGGATGATAAAATCCTACCACTTTCACAGGGATTGAAATCTCTGGATACATTTTGAACCGAGGTTCAGGGATGATGCAATCCCACCACATTCACGGGGGCCGAGACCTCCGGATACATTTTGAACCGAGGTTCATGGATGATGCAATATGCCACTTTCACGGTGGCCGAGACCTCTAGATAAATTTTGAACCGAGTTTCAGGGATGATGCAATCCACTACTTTCATGGGGGCTGAGACCTCCGGATACATTTTGAACCGAATTTCAGGGATGATGAAATCCCACCACATTCACAGGGGTCGAGACCTCCGGATACATTTTGAACCGAAGTTCAGGGATGATGCAATCCCACCACATTCACGGGGGCCGAGACCTCCAGATACATTTTGAACCGAAGTCCAGGGATGATGCAATCCCACCTCATTCTCGAGGACCGAAGTCACCAGATCTATTCTGGACAGATGTCCCAAGATGATACAATCCCTCTTCATTCTCGAGGACCAAGGTCACCGGATCACTTTAGGGCAGGTGCCCAGGGATGATACAATCCCACTGCAACATCACTACTCCCCCTTTCAAGGAAGGTATTTTCAAAAAACACCAAGCTTGTCTTGAAAGTGTTCGAACTTTACTCGAGACAGAGGCTTCGTCAGTACATCATCATCCAAACCATCATCATCTACATCTTCAGTATGTGAATACTGAACTATCACCATCTGTATCTCCAGTATGTGATTACTGAAAGCATCATCATCTATATCTTCAGTATAGAAATACTGAAAGCATCATCATCTCTATATTTAGTATAGAAATATGGAATCACCATCATCTACATCTACAATATGTAAATACTGAAACATCATCTATATCTTCAGTATGGGAATACTGAAACATCATCATCTGCATCTTATCTTTTATGTAGAAATACCGGATTTCTATGTGTTACGATGGAACACATGGTTCTCTATCATCACAACTCTAGTTATCACATAGAATCATTGTAGTATCCATATTCAGGTCAAAGAGACTTGATATCAGCTTCTGAAGCCATATGAATTCACAACTTAGCAGAGCAATCTGCTATGTATTCTGCTTCAGCCGTGCTAAGAGAAACACTAGACTGCTTTCTGCTAAACCATGAAATCATAGCAGACCCCAAACTATAACATCCACCTGATGTGCTTTTTCTATCTGAGATACTTCCTACCCAATCTGCATCTGTCTAGCCATACAATCTATACTCATGGCTACCATCATAGTACAGACCAAGTTCTATAGTCCGTTTAAGATATCTCATCACATGTTTTGCAGCTACTAGGTGAACCCGTCTTGGTTGAACAAGATATTGACTTAAGGTGTTCACAACAAAGAAAATGTCTGGTATGGTATTTGTTAAGTACATCAATGACCCAATGATCTGTCTGTAATGAGTTGCTTCCACTAAATCTAATGAGTCATGAACTAACAGCTTCACGTTGGAGTCCATGGGTGTGGCCATGGCTTTTCATTCCAACATATTGAATCTCTTCAATATCTCTACCGCATACTTTCCCTGGTTGAGAAAGATTCCTTCTGAACTTTGCCATACTTCCAGACCTAGGAAGTAATGCATTAACCCAAGGTCTTTCATCTCAAATTCTTCTACTAGTTTCTTCTTACTTTCCATGTTCTGTTTCTCATTTCCTGTCAAGAATAAGTCATCCACATATAATAACAGGATGTCAGGTTCATCTTCTACAACCTTGAGATAAAGGTTAGGATCAGCTTTACTCTTGGTAAAGCCCATATTTGATAGGAAACTATCTATCCTTCCATACCAAGCTCTGGGAGATTGCTTCATGCCATAGAGGGCCTTCTTCAACTTACATATATGAGTCCATATGTCTTCAACTTCAAATCCTTGTGACTATTCGATGTAAAACTCTTCCCAAATCATATCATTAAGGAAGGATTGTCTTCACTTCATCATGGAAGCAACTACCATCATAGTTTTGAAGGAAGTGTACCTTGCTTCCTAGAGTAAGTGTCTCTTCATAATTAATTCCCTCTTTCTTATAGAAACCTCTAGCCACAAGTATTTCCTTACTTCTATCAGCAACATATTTTATCTTGCAAATCCATTTGTAAGATACCACATTCTTGCTTTCCGGTTTGAGTACTATATCACAAACATCATTCTAGTATTCTTTCATCATAGCATCTTCCATGAGTTTGTCTTGTCAGATCAACAACATATCCTAGTCTTCTGCATTCAACTTTGAAGGTTGGAACCCACTTTACTCTTGGTAAAGTTTCGATCCATTAGGAATCTATCCATCATGTCACTACCGTTTCGAACTCAGATATCTTCTGTAGTCACTCCCCCTGAAGTGGAGTATTATCTTCCTTCTTCATTCTATACAGGTGGTTATATGCTTGATATATACTGATCAATAGAGTATGTCATGTCATAGTCTATTGTTTCTGAGGAAAATCACGAACCTTGCTTTGTACACTTGTTCTTGTAGATCCATATGGAAGATACTACGTACTTCCCTTTATGTCTTGAAATCATATCGTATACATCATTCCCCATGATCAACTGTTATTCTTTGATCATAGCTTCTTTCATAGCATTCTTTTCTTCATCTTGAGTTATCTCTCATACTCATGGTGGTCTTCATCCTTCGAGGTGGATCTACCGCTCTCTGAAGCTCTTTCTTCCGTCATGGTGTCTCTGACCCTAGGAGCTTCAGATTCATGTTTATTGAATTGTCATCACTTGTTCTTTGGAACAAGTCACCTTTCTTTTCTTGTAGGAGGTTGTATAGGACCTTTCCTACAATTCAAATGCACCAGTTGCATGGTTAGAACTATTTCATAAAACATATGCATAATGACAAATTCTTATGCATCATGCAACTATTTAGCCAATACAACATTCATCCATATCTCACAGAAACTTTCTAGATGCCTTCCATCTCTACCATGACAACATTGAGATTGTGCACTAATCCAATATGTCAGCAAAGAGGTTTCATTCTAGATAAGTAGAAATGGAGAGTTGTATAGCACCATGAGCTACTTACCCATCAAATGCATATTAGTAGTATACAATCATTAATGCAAACAATCTATCATCCATAACACATCAACTGAATATAATCAAATGCATAACAAAACAATATCATTAAATGACAATTGAATACTTATACTTATTTGTTTCATGAGTAGACTCCTTCTTGATCCTTCTACTTCATCATCTTCTTCATTCATGACACCATCATTTCTTATCCGAATGATAAGATGGACAAGAGGTTCTTCAAGAATTGAGTTCTTCACATTCCTCGTTGCTTGAGGGATCTTCTTTGAATGGTGAGAGATTGATCTTCAATTGCTCCCATATTGTTCTTCTCTTCTTATGAGTTGAATGAAAGTAATCACTTCCTTCTGGCATACATTCCCTGCATGAATGGATCCCATGATCCTGGGAGGCCATTCGAGGTGGCTATCACCACTTCTGCATTCTTCACTTCTTCTTTTACTTCTTCAGTTTGTTTCTTAGGGTCATCTTCCAATGTATGTTTTTTCCTTCAAATAGCTTGGTCAAGGAATCAAACATTTTCAGTGTATTTAGGGAAGACACTTGTGGTACAAGTTGATCTGTGACTGAATCAACAATGATGTTCTTGGACTTGACCAAGTTCTTCTAGTGTAAGGCTTTGAGCCTCATCTCCCTCTGGAACATCTCTACTCATGTATGTGTCCAATTCATTTTCTTTAGAGAGATCAAATACTTCCATGCTTGGAATTTGTCAACTTCACCAAACTTATCATCAAGCTCATGTGATAGATCACTTTGAAATGAGAACCTCAAATGCAAATAGCAAAATATTAGATCTTACTGATTTGAGGTGTCCGTCCTGCTTCCGGAGCTCGCTGATCTAGGGTTTTTCAGAGAAACCCTAATTTTTAAAACTTGGAATAATTCAGATCTGATTGGATAGAAAGATATATCTCTTTAAATGGAGCTGTCCAATGTACTCCTTTTCTGAAAAACAATGGAGGGAAGCTCCAGGAATAGGAATCCCTAGTTTTAAAATTTCTTCTGCATAAATTCCTGCTACTGATTCTATGATATCTATGAAATTGTTGCTCTTCTGTGTCTGAAATTTTTCACTAAGGTAACCTAGCATGTCCCCGATCCAACACCATAGTTTTCATCAGATTTGGTTTCACCAATTGGGATTTATGATCCTTTTCCCAAGGTGACCTGTTACAGGACTGTTTAGAACAGCGAAGTTGTATGGCCTGCCACGTGTCACTGTTTCATCTTCTGGTTCTAAAATGTGTACCACAGATAGTAAATTCTGTGCCTTTTTTGGAACATCTTCATGAATTCCATTTGGACCTCTGTATCCCAAGCTATAGCAATTTTCCCTAGGTGTCCTGTTTAGGGATGAATTCTAGAGGAGGTTGGAACCCTAACTTGGAGGGATCACATCTCCCAGAATATAGGCTGAATTTTGGACACAGTATACATAAGGATTTTATCTTTGGTCTCGGAAAATTTCCGCTCCTGATTCTTTTCCAATATTGGGATATAGCGAATGTACCAAAACTTAGCAGTTTTAGTATTTAGGGTTTTTCTAGCTCAGGGTCAAACTAGGGTTTGACTTTCCCGGAGTTTCACCCAACCAAAAATATTGATCCAGGTCTCTAAAATTTGATTTTGATGAGGAGATAAATCCTATGCTAGGCTCACTCAAAAATTCTTCTTTTGCAAGAAGCCCTAATTTCTCGCATCAAAAACTGAAAATGCTCGGAATCGAATTCCGCTTCGACAGAAAGATGCGCCTTTCAATGGAGAGTTATTCTAGCCTTATTTTGCTGATCGATTGTGGATATAGACCCAAAAATTAAGAATCCATAGCTTCTGTAGCTGCACAATGTCTTCTTTCACGGTGGCTCTGATTCCATGTTAACTTTTCATATGCTAAGCTAGATCATTAGTATTTCATTTCAATTTCATAACAAAAGCATATAAACAGGATCAATGAAAGATAGACAAGCACAACCATACAAAAGGAACACAAAGATTTATCCTAGGAAAACCCTCAAGGGAAAAACCCAGCAAAATCTTCCTCAATATAGATGCCCCAAAAAGATAAAAGGTAAAACCAATAAGGAGATCAAATCTTGATCCTCCTCCTTCTCTAGCTACTTCTCTCTCCTCCACTAATGCGCTACACAAGTGAGAGTGTGTGTGTCCAAATGAGGAGCACCACACCTCTATTTATATTCATCCGTTCACTTTAATTAACTCATCCAACATGTAGGCTCGAGTTAATCATGTAGGCTCGAGTTACACATGTAGGCTCAGGTAACCACACTGGGGTGCTAATGACCCACCTTTACAATTAGAGGGGACTACCTCATGACTATTATTAGTTCTTCCGATTAGAAGGATCAGGGTACAAAGTAATACAAGTGGTTCTCCCGATAGGACCCTCGGGGACCACAAAAGATACATATAGAATATTCTTCGAAGTTACAATATTTCAATAAAGAAGGGCCGATATGTCCAATATTCATTCTAACTACTACAAGAAGTAAAACCACTATGAACGAGAATGAAGTAAGAAGCAAGAAGACCGAAACTGTGGTAGATCCAATGCCTCTAAAGAAGAAGACAGATCGTTAGAGGTTATGTTCCTCTCCTATCAAGCAACTGAAAAACAAATTGCAGCTCATATTTATTGCTACTAGATAGCGGTTGTGACAATCACATGGCAGGTAAGAAGTAAATTTTCTCTAGTTTGGATTCCTATGTTGTTAAAAATATCAATCTAGGAGACGACTTTCTAGTTCCAACAAAAGGAAAAGGTATTTTTATGTACTTACAAAGCAAAATGAGAATTAATTTATTCATGAATCTTTCTATGTACCAAATATGAATGTCAATTTGATCAGTATAGGTCAATTACTTCAAAACAAGTATGGTCTTCAATTTTATGATACATACTATGCCATTTGTGATAAACCCATGAGTAGGAGACTCATAGCTAAAGTTGAAATGGCCAAGAACAACATATTTCCTCTTGGTCTTAGAAGCACCAACCTTCCAGAGTTTGTAGCCCATACTATTTCTAGTCTATATGAAACTTGGTTATGACACTGCATATTTGGTCATCTTTCCTTCAAGAGTCTCAATCTCCTGCACAAACAGTCCATGGTCAAGGGGATACCAGTTATACATGAAAAATAAAGCTCCTGTGAGGATTGTATCATTGGGAAACATCAAAGGGACAAATTTCCCACTTCCACATCTTGAGCCAAAGAACATCTTGAGCTAGTTCATACATAACTCTATGGATCCATGCAAACCCAATCCATAGGAGATAGCTTTAATTTTCTGACATTTATTGATGATTTTAGTAGGAAAATATGGGTTTATTTCCTCAAGAACAAATCAAAGAAATTCTATAGGTTCAAAGAGTTCAAGGCCCTAATTGAGAAGCAGGATGGAAAGTTCATTAAAGTTCTCAAGTCATATAGTGGAGGTGAATATGATTCACACATCAGTTTATAGATTTCTGCAAGCAACATGGCATCCAGAGACAGTTCACCACAAGATACACTCCACAACAAAATGGAGTTACTGAATGAAAGAGCTGGACCATCATGAACATGGTCCATAGCATGTTTTCACACAAGAAACTATCATATGAGTATTGGGATGAAGTTGTTGCATGCTCAATCTACTTGATCAATAAATCACCCACGGTGACTATCCAGGACAAGATTCCTGAATAAGCATAGAGTGGCACTAATATTAGTGTTGCACATCTAATAGTTTTTTGTTCTATTTCATTTTCTCGTGTACTTGATGAACTTAGAAGAAAGTTGGATAAGAAGAGTGAGTGGTGCATTGTCACTAGTTACAGTGAACAACAAAAGGCTTACAAGTTGTATAATCTTGTCACCAAAAATATTGTGGTGAGCAGAGATGTGAAGTTCATTGAAAAAAAATGTTGGAGTGATCCTTCATACATACAACAATAATAAAGTTCATATCTATCAAATATACCTCTTAGACTTCCAAGATTGGAACTACAACAGCCAGAAGAAAAACCAACATACAATCCACCTTAGAACTAGAAAACCAAAAGTTTGAGGGAGCTAAATGATCAGACTCATGCTATTGATGAGAATCTTCAATGTGCTTTTTTTTCCTATCAACCCACAAATTTTGATGAAGCATTAAAGGATGCACAGTGGGTACAAGAAATGAATGAAGAGGTTGATTCTATTGAGAAGAATCAGACTTGGGATCTTGTTGATATCCCTACAAACAAAATCAAGATTAGAGTCAAATGGGTCTATAAGATCGAACTGAATGAAAAAGGAGAGCTTGAAAAGCACAAAGAAAGTTTGGTTTCCAAACGATATGCACAGTAGTATGGTGTATATTATGATGAAACATTTTCTCCTGTAGCAAGGATGGATACCATCAGAGATGTACTTGCCATTGCAGGAAAAAAATCAGTGGCATGTTTATCAAATGGATGTGAAATCTTCCTTTCTTAATGGAATTATTGAAGAATAAGTCTATGTAGACTAGCCACCTGGATATACAGTTAATGGTCATGACTACAAAGTGTTTAAGCTGAGAAATTCCTTGTATGGTCTAAAACAAGCTCTACAAGTTTGGTACAGTAGGATTGAATCCTATCTCATTAACAATGGGTTTAACAAAAGTAGCAATGATCCCACTTTGTATGTAAAAACATATTAGAAAGGTAAAATGTTGATTGTGTGTCTTTATGTTGATGAAATGATTTACACTGGTAATTTGATGCTTGAAGAATTCAAGACAGTCATGAAAAATGAATTTGAGATGATTGATCAAGGTCTGATGAAGTACTTCCTTGGTCTAGAGGTTACTCAAAGTGATCAAGGTATTTTCATTTGTCAGCATACGTATGCTACTGATATTTTGCAGGGATTCATAATGAATAAATGTAAACCAACAGATATCCCCATTTCTTTAGGCACCAAGTTAACAAAGAATGATGATGGAACAACAAATTCTACGCTCTGTAACACCCCGATTTTGACCCCATGGTATTGAATTGCACATGATGTAAATATTTTTATTTTATCATGTTGTGGAGCTCAAGGCAAAGACCCCACCATGGATTTAGTGTCTTATGTATCGGCGATTAAAATCGATGTTGATGGTTTATGTGCTAGCCAGGCACAATATGTTTTAAGACACCATGGAAAATGCAAATTAATAAAAATACCACAATTGGCTATGCGCCGCAATGTTAAAGAGATGGGGGCATGATTTCACAAGGAATAGGGAGGGAAAACATTCAAACCCTTGATCCAATAGGTTAAATAAAAATGTCATGGGGGAAAACCCAAAAAATTGTCAACTACCCATTTTGTCTTTTGTGCCCAGTCATCTAGAAATTGGTTGGGGAAGTTAATGCATGGGGATGGGAAGAGTATGGGAGTCAAATTCGAATTTAGGAAGCCGCCCATTTTTGGAAAACATGTTTTTGACTTATGGGGCAAGTAAATTCTTGGAAATGCATGCCCAAGCCATGATTCACCCATACGTTTTTCTCTCTCACGAAGTGGAAGATCCTGGACTCTTCCATTCACATTTTTGGTGGTTGTTTCCTCATTCCACAGTTGGGAAATCCGTTTTTGGTATTGTTCAGTGAATAGGAAAAGGAGATTCATGTTCTAAGGTTTTTTAGAGGTCATTTTTGCCTCCCTCATACAGCTGGAGTTTGATGTGCTCTCCCTTTCACATTTTCTACAGTTTCTCCATTTTTCTCCATGGTTGGGGAGTCGTTTTTGTGTTGCTGAGTGCACATGTAGCAGGGATTCACGTTTTTGGTGTTTGCCAGGGTTGTATTTGATTCCCTAATGCCCAAGAATGCTTGCTAAAATTGTTTTTGGTTCATAGGGTGTTTTTCCCCATTTTACCAATCTGTTTTTTGTTGCAAACACATTTTTGGTTATGCTCAGTGGCTGGGAAGATAGATCCGTGAATTGGGGGTTTGTAGGGGTCATTTTTTCCTTTGTGAAGCCATTAAATGTTTCCTGAAATTATTTTCTCACCTGGCTCGTTTTTCCCCAATTACCATTTTTTATTTTGGTTCCTAGGACGTTTTTGTCCATACCCAGGACTTGTATTTGGTTGTGAAGTTCATCATGGTGTTGGCTTGGCTGAGTAGGTCCAAGGAACCCATATGTTATTGGCTTGTTTCCTTAGCAGTCTGTGAAACCTAGCTGTGTGTTGGCTTGACTATGGATGCATAGTCTTGCTATGTGTAAGTTTATTGTTCCCTTATTCCTTGTGGGAATCATGCCCAGCTTGAGGGTGGCAGTGGTGCTTAGAGATTGATGAGCACACTGGCCTATGGTTAGCTGGAACGTTGCAGCAACATAGCTGGATGTAGAACAACTCTTTTCCAAGATAAGTATTCTTGTGTGTTTAATCTATGGAATGTATTTAATTGATAATTTATCATGAATATATTAAATGGTTAAACATGATGAATGCTTCTAGTTTTATGAATTATGAACATGATGAATGCTTGAATAAAAAGTATTTGCTTCCGTTGTAGATTGCATGCACTATGCTTTTGTGTATGTTTTTATTTTCAATGCAATTTTCTGTTTATGTCTATGGGGCTCGTTTCCCCGCTTAAATAATAGCAGCAGTGCGATAGTCGCGTCCTCTTGGACATGAGGGGATGTGACACAATCTATGAAAGAATGGTAGGAAGTTTGATGTATTTGAATGCAACTAGACCTTATTTGATGTATGTTTTCAGTTTTATTTCTATATTTATGGAGTCTCTCAAAGACTCTCACTCGATAGTTGGAAAAATAATTCTAAGATATGTTGTAGGCACACTTGGATATGGATTTTGGTACACTCATTCACAAGGAAATACTCTCATATGGTACATTGAAAACACTTTTGCAGGTACTATTGATTATAAGAAAAAGACATATGGTTATGATTTTCATTTGGGTACAAATCTAATCCCTTGGGCATCTTAGAAACAACCCATTATGAGCATGTCATCTGTTGAAGCAGAATATGTAGCAGCAGACAACATAATAGCTTGCCATGTAGTTTGGATAAGAATAATTTTAAAGGATACGAGACACACAAAAAAAGATCCATCTCATATCTTCTGTGACAATAGTTCTGCAATAAAATTGTCCAAGCATAATGTCTTTCATAGAAAGAGAAATCATATTGACATTTACTATCATTTCATTCGTGATTTAGTCAATAATGGAGATATTACATTACTATTTTCTGGCACTAGGGAGCAATTTGCTGACATGTTCACCAAACCATTGGGAACACATGCATTTGAGTTTTAGAGACATCACTTACGGATTGATGATGCTGATAATATTGTCCTAGTTGAGATTAAAGGGGTGTTTTAAGAAATGTAATATCACTATTCAAAAGTACATTATCTAGTAGGTTAGTTGAGTAGTTGATTTGGTCACCTTATCCTGAGTAGTGACCCATAGTATATTCTTACCCATGGTTCTGTTGTTATGTAGTCCTATATATGATGATGCTTAATAATGAGAAGGAAATCAATATGCCCACTTATATCCCATCGTTTCTGATTCATCTCTTTCTTTAACATTTTAACAATTATAAGGAAGGTTTTCACTTCATTTTATTTCGCACGCAGTATGAAGGTTAGTTTCTAAAACCTAAAATCTACTATGTGGCAGTCTGTGGTATCGATGCTCTCACTTCTCTCAAAGAAAGAGAAGACGGGACAAGAAAGGATGCGACGATACTTCTACTTTTGTTATGAGGTATAAACGAGGTCGCGTGACTCATCTCTTGACCTACTACTATTAGACGTGGGTATTTCCATGCCACATTACTTAATTTTACCATGTATTTCCTTACCTCGTTACTTAATGTTACCAGGTTTTAATAACTTGGGATCTCCTTTCCTCCCACAGTGCTTAGTTAAATTCATCCATTACTCGATACCAAGCCAGCGATACCAACAACAACCAATGTGAGGCATTCTCCAAGGAGTAACATAACAAGAACTTGAACTTATTTAGATTCCTCTCTTTCGACTTCGTCTCAGGTAACCCCATGATGCTTTACATTTTTTTATCTGTATTCGATATGTTTAAGCGAAGAATATTTATAAAAAAATAGTTTGATATAGGGTTTCTAATGTTTTCTTTATTTGTTACCAATTGTCATTTATTTACTGGCTCTCAACTTGGTCAAGCTATTCACAAAGCAGGGGTAACTATTTTTCTATTCAAGGTAACTCCTTATCCATTTTCTCTTTCATATTATTGTGAACTCCTTATCCTTTTTCTATGAAGGGTAACTTTCATTAGCTCTTGATATGGGTTCATATTTTACTCATGGTTTAAGAGAGTGAACAATGAGTTAAATGTGCATAGGTTAAAATTTATTAAACACATTTCCAATGAAAAATATGAATGATATCAAGTTAGGCATAAGGATTAGTATACTATCTAATTAGTGTACTATTAGATAAATGTGATTTTCATGTCAAACAATTTCAAATACATGTTCCTCATTTACTCAATCATTCTCAATCTCACTTATAACTAAAACATAGTTACCACATCATAATATTGTTAAATTTCACTGCCATAAATATTCTAGATTATTAGCTAAACCAATTTTCTTCCTGATTTTTTTTTAATCATTCATTATTATTTAATATTCATGAATCATTTTAAATCTATTGTATCATCAACACACTAAATTAATTTATATATGTTACAAAGTCTAAACGTAATTTTATTTAAAATAACTCTTTTAAATGAAACTTCCCACTCATGTGTGAGGAATAAAAAATAGTATCCATTTGTGTCAATCTTATAATTTTTAAATATATATTTAATTTTATTATTTTAGACATGAAATTAAAAAGCTATATTAGTGTCACTTTATTTATTTGTTTTAATTTTTTATAGTTAATTTATTGATAAAAAAAATGTAGATGTTTGAGTTTCTCCAAAATGGAGAACAGTTTAAATGGGGGAGAGAGAGCATGCACATTATGTAATAAAATCAATATATATAAATAACACTTTGACCACTAAATGTTCCTTGAACATTTAAAAATGTCCACCATTCTAAGAATAATCTTGAATGGTCTCAATACAAATTTATTGTCTCTTAGATTTATATAAATATTTACTAGTTTTATGAGTTATATTTATTTTTTCTTTTACATTTTATATATGAGAAGTATTTGTCATTTATTATGTAACATTTTTTCAAGAGAAAAATATTATAAATTGCTATTCAGTGGAATCAAATTTATTTGTACAAAACATAATAAGTTTACCCAGAAGAGACATTCATGTTCTAAATAGTAAAATTTCTTACCTATATGACTATTAGGAGCATTCTAATGTCCTAGAGGGATAATCAAATCCCATACAATAAACACAAATAAAAAATAACTCCCAAAATTTACATAACTGAGTTCATTAATATGCCTAGAATTTCTAGGAAATATAAAAAATATCTACCATCATGCAAACTATATTGTTCAATCCTAATCTAACTCACCGGTCCATAAAGGAAAAAACAACTAGTAATCATTAAAGAGGAATTGTCCACAAACCTACCTTTTAAAATTTTTTCATAAGAAATAAGGCCCTCTTCAGTACCCAGTGGTCTTTTAGAATGCATATTTGAAAGTTGATTATATTACTTGTAGATATGAGTGATAACAATGGAAGGTACTTTGGAAATAAGGTTTGAAGTCCTTTCTTCCCATTTATCTGGCACTGACACTTGAAGAGACCCTTTTCCTAAAGTCCAATAAACTATGATTTTTGAGTATCCATATATGTGAACAATATGTACATTTTAAAGAAACACAAACTAAAGGAGTCCCTAGGGTGCATGAAGCTTCTCCTGTGTATTGAAACCAATACTAGGCCCCATCCATAAGAAAAAAGAAACACATGCAGACACCTTCAAAACTATACCACAACTACGCCACCTATTTGCAACTGCGCCATCGAAATGTCCTATAGCATACTACACGTGGGTAATAAATGTCATGTACCTATCTAGGAGGTTTCCTCACTTAAGGTTTATAGTGTTCTTTGTAAAGACTAAGAATATTTATAGTAGCATTCTGAACCGATGCAAGTATGTCTTCAAATATGCATAAATTCCTTGTTCTCGATGTGCCCCAATGGACAAAAAGAAGGAAATTCATTATTGGGATTACGAAGAACCCACATTCTAAGGAAGTCTTCAAAATTTCCCTTCTTCCAACCCCAATAATGTTTAATGATGACAATACTTCTTCCCAGACTAGACTAGTAAAATGGGAATTCAAAAATAAATGTTGCATATATTCATAGTTTCTATTGCAAAGGAAACAACAACCCGAACCTTGGAATCCCCTAGAAAGCATATTGTCCCAAGTCAAGATGATGTCAAACAAGCAAATCCAAATGAAACACTTAATGTTTAAAGGTAAATTCCAATTTCGTAGCTTCTTGAATCACCATTTTTTCAATATACCCATCATGGAAGAAAAAATGGCCTCATAATAACTTCTAGAAGAGATCTGTACCATAGCTCTATTCTCTTCCCAAAAGAAGGTATCTATTCTATCAGTGAGATGATTTCCAAGATGATTACAACCTGTCATAAAAATGCTCCATTATGCTGCTAGAGGCCCAATCAGAACCAAGTCCTTTGTAGACAACCAATAATAATTATCTCCAGCTGATCAATTCCTTATTTGAGAAAGGTTATGATAGCCATTGGTAGATAGAAAACAATGAAGAGTATCAGAAAGAAAATAGAATTTTGATCCACCAAGAAAGGGATCCACAACTAATTGAATTAATTTTCTGTCCCCCACTCTCCAAGAAAAATAGGAGCCCAACCAATGATACACTTTCATGAACCCACTCCAAAAGTTGGAGACATATGTAGTGGTATTCTTAGGATATCTTATCCACCACAATAATACCATCCTCTTCAAGTATTTTTCATGTACAATATCCTTCCAAATCCCATTCGAAAATAAGCCCCACTGAAAGAATCACGAGCCTAAGTGCCTCACTGAACCACTAAAGGTTCTTAATTCCCCATCCCCCCAAGATTTTTGGAAGAGAAATTTTTCTCCAACTCACCAAATTAATTTTAACCTTTTATTTCCCTGTTCCCACAAGAAATGTATCATATTCTTCCATAAGGATTGCAAATGGAGTCTAGAATGTATGGAAGGGATGATTAATATATGAAAATACTTTCTAGCACAATTTTTAACAATATGAGCCTACCACCTAAGGAAAGTCATCTGAAATCCCAACATTCCATCCTCTTCTCTACTTTCCTAAGCAGCCACTACCAATCTCCTTTACTGTAATTATTGGGCTTTAAGAAATAGAGAAAATATTTAAAACCCTTCTCCATAGGACACTAGCTGAATGGGAATAAAAGTTCAACCTAAGACAAAATAGTAGGATTAATAAAAAATGATTAAAACAAGATTTTTGAGGGTTAATATCCATGCTCAAGTCCCGAGTGAAGAAGAGAATGATATCATAAAAGTAAGTCCATACATCCACAGACCTGCTACCAAACAACAACGCATCATCGACGAATAGGAGATGGGTAATTGAATGTATTTTAGCCACTTTAACTCGAACTACAATCTTTTCTTGTTTGGCATGCGTAATGAGTATGCTAAATCCTTCAATAACCAACATGAATAAAATAACACTCAAGGGGTGGCCATGTTTGAGGCCCCTCAAGCTCTTAAAAATATTAGTAGGTGAATGATTGGCTAAGATAGAGAAATGGGAATACGTAACACATGTCATGATCCTTTCAACCACCATAAGTGGTAGACAAATTTGGAATAGAATAATCCTTAGAATTCCCCAGTCCACCCTATCAAATACTCATTTAGATCCATTTTTAGAACCATAACGACCCACTTTTTTGTTTTTATTGAATGCAACACCTTGAGATACCCCAATGGCATCCAATATATGGTGCTTGTTAGGGAAACCCAATTGTTCTTGAGACATGCAATCAGCTAGATTTGGATTTAACCAGTTAGCTAAAATCTTAGAAATAATTTTATAGGCATGATTGCATAAGGAAATCAGTTTCAATTCATTAAAGGAAGTGGCACTACAACAAATTTGACTTTTAGGGGTGGTTGTCTTCC
>LPNX010089275.1:50035-62865 GCA_001517045.1 Pseudotsuga menziesii | reverse complement strand
CCCCCCCCCCCCACAAAGTCACTTTTTCACTTTTGGGGGCAATTCTAAGCCCCCACAAAAGTCACTTTTAAGGGAGATTGTAAACCCCACTCGTAGGTACCTATGGGGGCACTTCAAACCCCCCCTTAAAAGTCTTTATTACAAAACTTTGGGGGCAGTTTTAAACCCCCCTCGTAGGTACCTATGGAGGCGGCTTGAAAGCCCCCCTAAAACTCTTTACAAACCTTTCGGGGTGGTTATGAACCCACCTCATATAAACTTACAAGCGGGGGGTTTGAACCCCCCTTGTTATAACATACAAGGGTAGTTTTGAACCCCCCTCGTAGCCATAATAAATCATAATAAATTATATTTTATTTAAAACATCAATATTGCAATATCATTAGGGAATGAAGGAATTGAACCTTCAACCTCCTGCTTGTAAAGTAGGCGCTCTACCATTGAGCTAGACCCAGTTACCGAAGGCTATTTTCAAATGCCCACCAACTATTGTACTTGAGCCAACAAATTAATCCAAAGGCATGGGGATGTTATTTGGTGATCTAGCTATCCAACCATGGTCTCACATCTTTATTCTAGCGTTCACAAGTCCAAAATACATGGCTTCAAATTTAAAGAAAAATAAAGTATGATTGTGTAAAAAATATGACTGCACAGACAATGAATCCAAGATTAACTAAGTGATGAAAATTTTCCCTAAAGCAGTTGCCTTATGAAAATGTCCTCCATAATTCATAGGTAAAAGTAAATTCCCACCCTGACCTACCATGCCGTAGCTTGTTGAAGTAGCTATCTAACCTTGGTTTCATTCCTCATAAAAAGTTCCTGAAGAAAAAGATATGGGTTTGCCAAAACAAGTCTTTTTGGGAAAATTAGTCAAAATTTCCTTGGGAAAATGACCACCATAATTCATAGCTTACTAAAAATACATGCCCCATCCTGTAAGGCTGTATTTTTTTAACCTGGATATCTAACCATGGTCTCATTTTTTCTTAAGAGTGTTTGTGGAGAAAGTTATGGATATTCCAACACATGGGTTCAGGCAGCTTTTTGCACCAAGTTCACTCAAATGCACGCCTAGGTTAGAGGAAGAATATTCTGAAGGTGAAATGAGTTGTGTTTTTGTTAGTGAGATATTCTAGATCATCTAGTGACACTGGTTCAGTTTTTTGGTGAAATAAAAAAATTCACCTTAAAAATGGCACAATTGTCCAACAGTTAAAACCGGTAATAAAAGGTCATTTAGAAATGCTCGCCACATGTTGTTCCTGTGCCCAAAAATTCAGCAGATGACATGGGTTTGTTCCTTGGATATCTTTCTACCTATCCATGGTTTTAGTTTTCTTTTTGGTGATCACATGTGCAAGGAATACATCTGTCAAAATGAGAAAAATTATAATAGCCACCAAATATAAACTATGAAAATGTGTCCAAGTGTTAAAAAATGGAATTCAAGAGATGGTTTGAAATGCATGCCATAGGATGTGGTTGTGTAGATAATTTAATCAAAAGGTGTGGGCCTGTTATCTGGTAAATTTTATATCTAACCCTGGATTCAGTATCCGTAATAAAGATCACATGTGTGAAATATAATTTTTCCAAATTGAAAAAAAAATTGTCTGAAAAGCCATTTTGAAATTCCCGCCAGAGGCTCTATGTGTTCCAATAAATATTTTAAAAAGTATGAATCTCTTCTATGATGATCTATCTATCTGTCCATAGTATTAGATCCTAATATGGTGAACACTCATCTAAGATATGGATTTTCCAAGTTGGAGAAAAAAATGTTTTCATGTTAAAAATAAATGAAATCTGCCCAAGTGTTAAAACCAGTTACAAAACGCTATTTTCAAATGCCCACCAATTGGTGTCCTTAAGCCAACAAATTAATCCAAAGGCATGGGGAATTTCTTTGGTGATCTAGCTATCCAGCCATAATTCATAGGTAAAAATAAATTCCCTCCCTAAACTTCCATGTCGTAACTTGTTGAAGTGCCTATCTAACCATGGTTTCATTTCTCATAAAAAGTGCTTCAAGAAAAAGATATGGGTCTACCAAAACAAGTATTTTTGGGAAAATTAGTCAAACTTCCTTTGAGAAAATGACCACCATAATTCATAGCTTAATAAAAATGCACACCCCATCATGTAAGGATGTAGATTGTTTACCTAGATATCTAACCATGGTCTTATTTTGTATTAAGAGTGTCTGTGGAGAAAGTTATGGATCTTCCAAAACAGGGGTTCATGCGGGTTTTTGTACCAACTTCACTAAAATGCACGCCTAGGTCAGAGGAAGAATATTCTGAAGGTGAAATGAGCTGTGTTGTTCTTAGTGATATATTCTACATCATCTAGTGACATTGGTTTAGGGTTTTGGTGAAATAAAAAATTCACCTTGAAAATGGCACAGGTTTCCAAGTGTTAAAACCAGTAATAAAATGTCATTTAGAAATGCCCGCCACATGTTGTTCCTGTGCCCAAAAATTCAGCAGATGACATGGGTTTTTTCTTTGGCTATATGTATACCTATCCATGGTTTTAGTTTTATTTTTGGTAATCAAATGTGCAAGGAATACATCTGTAAAAATGAAAAAAATCATAATGGCCACCAAAGATAAACTATGAAAATGTGTCCAAGTGTTAAGAACGGGAATTGAACAGGTGGTTTGTAAATGCATGCCATATGATGTAGTTGTGTACATAATTTCATCTAAAGGTGTGGGTCTTTTATTTGGTAACTTTTTTATCTATGCCTAGGTTCAGTATCCTTAATAAAGATCACATGTGTGAAATATAAATTTTCCAAATTGAAAAAAAATTGTCCAAAAAGCCAGTTTGAAATTCCCGCCAAAGGCTCTGTGTGTGCCAATAAATCTATTAAAAAGTATGAATCTATTCTCTGATGATATAACCATCTATCCATAGTATCAGATCCTAATCTGGTGAACACACGTGTGAGATATGGATTTTCCAAGCTAGAGAAAAATAAATGAAATCTGCCTAAGTGTTAAAACCAGTTATAGAAGACTATTTTCAAATGCCCACCAGTTGTTGTCCTTGAGACAAAAAATCAATCCAAAGGCATGGGGATGTTCTTTGGTGATCTAGCTATCTAGCCATGGTCTCACATCTGCATTCTGGTGTTAGCAAGTGCAAAATACATGGCTGCAAATTTAAAGAAAAATAAAGTATGATTGTGTAAAAAATATGACTACAGAGACAATCAATCCAATATTGACCAAGTGATGAAAAATTTCCCTAAAGCAGTTTCCTTATGAAAATATCCACCATAATTCATAGGTAAAATTAAATTCCCTCCCTAACATGCCATGTTGTAGCTTGTTGAAGTACTTATCTAACCATGGTTTCATTTCTCATAAAAAGTGTCTGAAGAAAAAAAAATGGGTCTGCCAAAACAAGTCTTTTTGGGAAAATTAGTCAAAATTTCCTTGGGAAATGACCACCATAATTCCTAACTTAAGAAAAATGCACGCCCCATCTTGTAAAGTTGTAGCTTGTTTACCTGCATATCTAACCATGGTATCAGTTTTTCTTAAGAGTGTTTGTGGAGAAAATTATGGATCTTCCAAAAGAGGGTTTTATCCAGTTTTTTGCACCAAGTTCACTAAAATGCACGCCTAGGTTAGAGGAAGAATATTATGAAGGTGAAATGAGTTGTGTTGTGCTTAGTGAGATATTCTACATCATCTAGTGACATTGGTTTATGGTTTTGGTGAAATAAAAAATTCACCTTGAAAATGGAACAGTTGTCCAAGTGTTAAGACCAGTAATAAAAGGTCATTTAGAAATGCCCGCCACATGTTGTTCATGTGCCCAAAAATTCATCCAATGAAATGGGTTCATTCCTTGGATATATCTCTACCTATCCATGGTTTTAGTTTTCTTTTTGGTGATCACATGTGCAAGGAATACATCTGTCAAAATGAGAAAAATCATAATGGCCACCAATGATAAACTATGAAAATCATGTGTCCAAGTGTTAAAAACAGGAATTAAAGAGGTGGTTTGGAAATGCATGCCATAGGATGTGGTTGTGTAGATAATTTAATCCAAAGGTGTGTGTCTGTTATCTGGTAACTTTTCTATCTATCCTTGGGTTCAATATACATAGTAAAGATCACATGTGTGAAATATAAATTTTCCAAATTGAAAAATAAATTGTCTGAAAATCCATTTTGAAATTCCCACGAGAGGCTCTGTGTGTGCCAATAAATCTATTAAAAAGTATGAATCTATTCCTTGATGATATATCCATCTATCTATAGTATCAGATCCTAATCTGGTGAACACACGTGTGAGATATGGATTTGCCAAGTTGGAGAAAAAAATGTTTGCGTGTTAAAAATAAATGAAATCTGCCTAAGTGTTAAAACCAATTACAAAATCTATTTTCAAATTCCCACCAATTGTTGTCCTTGAGCCAACAAATTAATCCAAAGGCATGGGGATGTTCGTTGGTGATCTGGCTATCCATCCATGGTCTCACATCTTTATTTTGGTGTTCACAAATGCAAAAGACAGGGCTGCAAATTTAAAGAAAAATAAAGTATCATTGTGTAAAAAATATGACTCCACAGACAATCAGTCCAAGATTGACTAAGTAATGAAAAATTTCCCTAAAGCAGTTTCCTTGTGAAAATGTCCACCTTAGTTCATAGGAAAAAGTAAATGTTATATTTTTATCATTTAACCTATATGATCTAGGATCTTATTTGAGGGAATAACATGCACAACAATAATCACAAGAGACAAGAGACAAAAAGAGTTTTCCTCAGGGAAATCATAAAGGAGAAAACCTTGCAACTTCCTCAAAGATAGAATGAGCACGAATAGAAAAAGTAAAACACAAAAACACAAAGATGATCTCCAACAGTTGTTCTCTCTCTCTCACTTGTGCGATCTCCTCCTCTCTCACTCATGCGCTACAATTTAGTGAGTGTGTGTTGCAAATAGAGAGTCTCACTCTCTATTTATACTAGTTTTCCACTTGACAATTACTCAATAGGGCCGACTTCTCTAGGAGAGTCTAATAACCCTAGTACCCATCAACTGTGAGAACTATTTCCCCAACTTACAACGGAGGGTTAACCTCTATGAATTTACATGACTTTACTATATTAACGATTCTCCCGATAGGAACATTGAGGTACAATAAAATACAATATAAGGTATACAAGTGAATACATTCTAAAGTTACAAATACCTCAACACTCCCTCTTAACTAGGAAGGTATTCTCTTGACATAGTTCATCAGCACAAGTCTTCATCACTGGATCATCATCAATATCATTTATGCGCTATCTCGAGCAATGATGCTATCTCTCAAATCTACTCGTCATAGGAATTTCTACAGAGCCAACCCTTTTCATGTTGGATGTAGGCCTAGCCTCCATGTAGGTCTTCATCAACAGAGCTAACCCTTTTTCATGATGGATGTAGTACCTTTCCTCTGTAAGGATTTCCACTATAGAGCTATCCTTTTTTCATGCTGGATGCAATACCTTTCCTCTGCAAGGATTTCCACTACAGAGTCAACCGTTTTTCATGTTGGATGCAGTACCTTGCCTCTGCAAGGATTTCCACTACAGAGACAACCCTTTTTCATGCTGGTTGTAGTTCTACAGAGCCAACCCTTTTTCATGCTGGTTGTAGGTCTCATCACTTATATCTGACAATGGGAGGCCCAACCCGCCACCATGTTGAAAAGGCCCAGCGCTTACATCTAACCATGGGAGGCCCAACATGCCACCATGTCACAAAGGCTCCACACTTACATCCGACCATGGCAGGCCCAGCCTGCCACCATGTCAGAAAGACCCTACACTTACATCCGACCATGGGAGGCCCAACCTACCACCATGTTAGAAAGACTCATCACTTACATCTAACCATGAGAGGAACACATCCCGCTACCATGTTAGAAAGGCTCTACACTTACATCTGACCATGGGAGGAACACATCCTACAACCATGTCAAAAAGCCTCTGCACTTACATCCGACCATTGGAGGAACCAATCCTACCACCATGTCAAAAAGGCACAACACTTACATTTGAGCATGGGAGGAACCAATCCTGCCACCATGTTAGAAAGGCTCTCAGACTCATCACTTCTCCTTGGAAGGAACCTTGATATAGAGAACACCAAGCTTCTCCCTGAAGTACTCAAACCTCACTCTAGTCATTTCTAGCATAGAATCACATCAGGGATAATTACGTCCAAGGATAACCTGCGAGCTTCACCATGACTTATTACATCTGAGAACAACTTACAGGATTGTTTAACTCTGAGTAACCTACGGGATTCACTAATATTTTATGCTCAGACAACTTGTCTCACCAGCTATGTTAGAACTCCCTCTTTCGAGAGATCTCAATCTGGTTCACATACTAGAGCTTCACTACTCCTCTCTGCATCATAGAAAAATGCAATTCATATCAATCAAATCAAATAGTAGTTTTCAAAAGAAACATACTACCTCCCAAATAGCCGAGAAAGTGGCAACATATTTTTCCTCGGCTGTTCTTAGCGCCATGCAGGACTCCTTCCTGCTAAACCAAGAGATCACACTTGATCTCATACTGAAGTAGCACCCCAAAGTGGTTGTTGAGACATAAAAACACCACATTTTATTCACCTTTCATATAACATTTGTCACTTATCCTTCCATAAAACCATTAATATTCACCACTTTCATAATAAATATGGGTTTGAGTTACCATTTTCCAACTCATTTATTTTTGAGTGAATTTGTGGTTAATTATTGAGAAAAATAACATATTTTCATTATACTTTAAGGTTGGATGAGTTCGGTGATGCTTACAGATGTATTTGAAGACTTTAACAAGCTGAAAAGTGATCACCTAGTCTCATATTCGAATTTCATCTTCTAGATGTGATCTAACTTCAAGGAGAAGATCATGGAGGTGTGGAGAGAATATGTCATTCAATATTTGTTGGAGAATTTTAAGGGATGAGTTGTAGATTTGTTGAGGATTTTGAGGGATAAGTTGAGAGAATAGTGGATATGTAATTATGATTAGTTATCTTCAATTCATGTATAAATAGGAGGGTTCTCTCCTCATTTTGGTTAGAGATCTCTCTAGTGGTTTGGAAGTAGAGGATAGTTTAGAGTTAGTCATAGAATGTATTTCTAATTGTAATGGAGATTATGCTTTGATACATATCCTGTACTCTTCCATGTTAATATAGATTTTCAGCACTTTCTTTCTTATGAGTTGTTCATATAGATTTTTAGTTATGTTTTGCTTATGAATTGTTAGTATAGATTTATCATGAGCTCACAAGTTAGTGTCGATCGATTTATACCAGTTTATTCGGTGCAATTTCAATCTTTCTTTATCAAGTTAATTTATGCAATTTCATGTTTTCTGCAATTGAATTTATTTCCATACAATTTCTTGTTTTCATAACTTAGATTCAATTTAAGTTATAGAATAGGTTAGCAATACTCTACCCCTGCATATATTTTGTATGTACCTCACAAGTTTACACTCTCTCCAGGTTGACAATTAAATCCTTGGATATCTGTTATAATTTGTTTAATATTTTCCCCAACATTTTGGCGTCGTTGCTGGGGAGGTGCTAAAAGGGATCAGATTTTAGATAGATAGATAGATTACTTTTACATTACATAACAAGAGGGAGGGGAAAACGGTAAGATGCAAAGACGACTTCACTATGGACTTTCTAGAATTTCTTTGGTGTAACAACCAGACGCATCCACTGTAATGGGGTGCCCCAAAGCCTTCTTGTTCCTCTATTTTTGCAAGTGTGTTCATTTTTCTGCAAAGTATTTTCTTTTTCTTCAAATGCGAGTTTGTTTTTGTGAAAGTTTTCTATTACAGTTTGTATTGTAAAGTTTGGATTGTTTTCATTTTTGGGCGCCTTTATTTTAAACTAACTTGTTTCTAAATTTGTATATGTTCATTCTTTGTTTTGTATAGACTTTTGTGCACCTTTTTTTGTTTTGTACTCATTTTGTGTTACTGTTTTTTCTAGTACTTGATTTGATTTTAGTCAAATGATTTTGAGCATAAGTCTAGATCAACTCTCTCAACTCCTAGCAAAAGAAGGGATCTCCTCTCCCCAATAAAAGGAGGTCTTGATAGCAGCTAAAATATTTACTACTCCTCCTGAAGTGAAAGAAGAATTGACATTTGAAGAATCATGCATATTAGATGAGGAGCACCTATTCGAACTAGAGATTGAAAAGGAGGAAGAAGGAATCTTGGGTGATCAACATCCTAAAGAATATCATGCAAACAAATGCTGCATCAAACAATATTTTCAAGTAAGTACTAGTTTAAATCAATTTTGCTTTTGCTTTTATTTTATTAACTTACATTTTCTGCACTTAGTTTTGCATATTTTTATATATCTTAGATTTCATTTTGTAAAATTAGATCTAAATTTTTGTTTAGTTATGTTAGATAGATGGTTAAATTGGAAATTTCATTTTATGTAAATAATCTTTAATTTCCAATTAGAGTAGGTAGGTTTAGTTTTTATTTTTTTCAGCTTAAAATTAGCTTTGTTTTCATTTACTTTAATGTTTCTATTTTGTTAAAATTCTATTTCTAAATAACTTTAAATTACTGTTGTTTTTTAATTTTGTTAGGAATTGAAAAATAAATAAATCTAAATTTTTTTTGAAATTTTTGGTCTCTTTTATTTTTATTTTTATTTAATAATTTTCTAGTTATCCTAGAAATAAAAATGCATTAAGAATTAGTTTTTTTTAACAATTAAAAATTAAAATAAATTAATTAATTAACATGTAAAAATAATAAACAAATAAATAAACATATATACCAGTTTGTATTAAGAATTTTTATTTTATTTTATTTAAAAGCACTTTTTAATCTTTTAATATGAATAGTATAAAAAAACAATGTATATTTATTTCTAATATTAGTCTTTCTAAAAGTCTTTTTTAAATAAATTGTAAAAAATTAACTAGGTTTATACACATTAAAACATTTTAATTTTAAACATTAAAATTAAATATTAATATATTAATATATGCTTAAATAAAATAGAAAGAAAACATTAAAAAATAAATTAACCGTTTTGATCTGGAAGAAAACCTGCAACTATAAACATTAAACATTAGTATATATATATATATATATATATATAATAAAAACAAAACTTTAGAAAAAAAACAAAATAAATAAATAAATAACACTTTATATAAAATAAATAAAACAGATCCTTCCAGGCCTCCATGTGCAGCCTACAAACAGGTCTTCATACGAAACCTGCAATCAAAACAAATATACAAACTAGATTTCTTGGATTTGACAGCCGCAAGTTTATTGTTCGTCATCTGTTGCCTAGAATGGCGCGCACATGTATTTTTCTTCCAGCCCAATCTCATACTTGGAAAATCGATTAAAATTAAAAATCAAAACTGGAAATGAAATATTGCATTGAGCTCATCTGAAGTGATTCAGGCTAATAGTGCCCTGTAGGATATATGCTTGTTTCCTCCACCTGATGAAGGAGACTGCACTCATGTAGGGCTTTGGATGATTGGCATAACCATAATTCACATTGAAGTTGTTGAGTTTGGTAGGATTGGGAGCTATCTAATCCTTAAAAAGCAACTAACACATTAAAATATTTAACTGCAGCTAATTAATAGTTCAACAAACCATACCAATTTCTACCCTTAACGCAGAGAGAAGGGTGTCGTCACCCTGATTTTGAGATCCTGTATGTTCCCTTTTTGAATGGCTAGCAGCCCATTCTATTTTTAGTTGAATTCAATAACTCGACATTCCCCCAATGGCGTAGGTGAATTAATCAAGAATGTTCAAATTATGAGTGTATCCAAACACGTGGTCAACGAAACTGATGATGCATAGACGTCGATCTGAACATATAATTTTGTCCATTGGTGGAGAAACATATTTTCATTAAACCAAAGGATTATTTGGCAGATCCTTTTAATTAAACAATTAACGACAGTCAATATGGGAGACCCGATGATAAATTTCGACCAGATCCTTTAGCACCATTCTTTAATGATTACTTGGTTCAATCAAGACCGATTATGGGTTCTTTGACATTAATTAAAATTGACGCATTATATCAATATGATTAATTTCTAGTTAATTAAAATGATCTTAACTTGTAATTAGTATTGGATGTATAAATTAGCTTAACCAATGCATTTGATAAATGTCCAATACCGGGCAGATTCTTTGGAGATCCCTTTGAAGGGAAAATATTTGGCGATATTGGAGAACTAGATTTGATGCATAGACTGAAATTAAACCCACCATTTAGCTCGATCTGCATGAATGGTCATAACGATCCGGTAGTTCTCCTTTGAAAAATCCTCCTCAATCACATGCAAAAAATTCTCAGATCAGTGACACATTCGACCTGGTGTTATCTATTCAGTGGTATTGAGAAGATAACTGCATACCAAAACCATCTCCATGAAATTAAAGAACTGATATCCCTTGTTTTTCTGAATTCTTCCTTTGTTGTCGATTTTTCGTTTAATGAGCTAGATCTTTGGATTTCATTGTATCCTTACAACTATTGCCATCAAACATCAAACTCATGGTAGTTCAAACATGTGTTTGAACGATTTGATGCTTGTCTCAACTCGATCCTAGCATTGGTAGCGACCGGTCATAAAGAACTGGTGGCAATCATGTAATCTGTTGTTCTTTTAATGCGTCAACAAACTCTAAATTTAATTGGAAACCATAATAGAAACCTGGTGAAAATATATAGAGATAGGACATTCTTTACTTCAATCATTTCAATATCACATTTTGTCTATTATTCATTCATTTTATGGAGCAATTCTTTATCACACCTGACTAATGCACCTGAAATAGTCCTAGGAATCTTGCCTGAACATATTCCAAGAGAGAATTGTCCAACAACACTTCTAATTTTTCGTGCAGACTCTTACGCTTAGCTCCTCTGTGATGTGAGCTCTGCGTGGGTACCTCTGACAACACTATATAAATTTGATCCTAAGGGTGAAATCTTTATTACATCTCTGAGTCTGGTAAACGAATATAAATTAGTGAATCAACAGCATGTACCGCTCTCCTAAAGTGACCTATGTTTGGGCCACTAGCAGCCTACTGGTTGCTTCTATTTCCCTGGGTATTGGACTCCTTCCATGCGGTGTAGCTAACTTCTTCGCCTCTTCCAACACTCTACTCAGTACAGTGATTTGCTTTGTTGTCTCCTTCCACTACACTCATGCCATATTTCTCTGATTTTGTTTCCTCATCAGTTTACCCCTTCACATGGGACTTGGTCGGTTCTTCCACCACTGTTCACGTACAACCCATATGACGTAAAATACGATCTTAAGAAAAAAATCATTTTTGTAGAAGATTTCCAAAGGAAGTGTATTCATGGTATGTTAAGCGCTGCAAAATGATAGCCTACCCATTAAAAATAGACTCCATGGGTACAATTCTCATGAGTTTCAATTGCCAAGATTATGAGGACGGAGACCATTTTCATAATAATAATTGTGGTAGCAACAGGCACTAATCAGATAGGAATATTGATACATCAGAAGACCATGCTCATACGATACAGGAGGCTTCAATTTATAGTGGATGGGCCAAGCCTGCAAGGGCTAATCGTTGTTGTCAAAATCTGTCACATTCTCAAGTTGAAGTATGCGCCTCCGAGATTCGTAAAGGCCAAGCAGTCAAATCAACGATGTAAGATTCGAGCAACGCTGCACTTCTTCCATTGAATGTTGTAATTCTAATAAGCACGTAGGCCCATCTCTATCAACTTATCATTAGCAGAATGAGATTGTTGTTGAGGTTGAACAAGAACATGATTAATAGCATTTTGCACATTTTCAATCTTACATTGAGCATTAGCCACATCATGATGAGCCTGATCCAATGCTCTGCCCAACCACTCAATTCGATCCTTTGGTTTCATTGCTTTTACTAAAGTTCACATCTCAACATTTTCCAAGACATCTTCCCATCTCTGAAAAGAATTACAACTAGCATTAATGCAAATAATATATTTTCTACAAGAAAACNTAATTAATACCAAAGTTAATTAACAAAAAAAATAAAAAAATAAAACATAAATAAAAAATACTAAACAAGCATTAAACCAAAACAATAATACTTTATTTTATTTTATTTCATTATAAAAGAAGAAAAAATATAAAACATTTAAAAAAAAATTACCTAATAAAATCTTATATTTGTATATATAAAAACTAATCAAACTTAAAATAATCTATACGAAGGATCATATGAAGGGTCATATAAATACAAATTAAAGATAGGTAAATATACAAACTAATCTAAGAAAACATAAAATAATGTTATTAATAAAATTACTATGCATCTTTAAAATCGAAGGCAACTGCTGTCGCAACCAAGCCTTCCTCTTATTTTTATTTTTTGCACAGGAGGACTTGTCATATCTTCCATTTGGGGAGGTAGCCTTTGTTTCAAACTGCCAAACTTATCATAAAAAAATCGCTTGTTTAATGAATAAGATAGTCTGTTTCTCGAGTGGTCGACCACTGAAAGGGCCGACCATCTCTCTCGATTTCTCAATCATTACGTAAGGACGCATTAAGCTCTGTATAAACATTAAAAAATATAATAAATAAATAAAATTAAAATACTACATAACATAAATTTAAATCAATAATACTTTATTTTTATTTATGCTTTGTTGTAAAGGAAAAAAAACCATGAAATAATTAAAAATTAAAATTAAATTAGTTTATATAAAAAATAAAAATATCTACAAAA
>LPNX010089275.1:12568-42041 GCA_001517045.1 Pseudotsuga menziesii | reverse complement strand
TTTTCAATTGCAAAGCCTCTGTGTGGTACAAGAAAATATAGTTGTCATACATTGTTCCAAATGTCTCCTTTAAGGAAACACAAATCTCTATTTCTCTTCATGCTAAGGAATGAACTAACAGTTTCTCTCCAATTTCACACTAACAACACTGCTTACTTCTTTCTAGGAAAACCAGCATGGAATTACAGTCGACATTTATAAAAAAAATTCTAAAAGAATGAAGAAATCTTCAGAACTCAAGCTTGGAATGCAGTCATGTATTTTCCTCTATAAAGCTGCTATACTTAAATATCTAGAAGTTTGCTGCTTGAAAAGGATCCATCAAAATTTCAATAGCAAGCAGCTTTGAGAAAATTGTTGTAGGGGCTTGACGGAGGTAACCTGAAAGATTGCCAAGAATGCTGGAATTCTTCCGATGAAGAATGCAACAAGATAGAAGTGATGTTAAACCACTCTACATTGCCTGAGTCGATAGCTAGTCTCTGTCCATTGAAGGAGTTATTTTTAATCTGCAAACAAGAATGGCGCAGAATTATTACAAATCCTTGTGGATGAAAATTTGAAATACAAAGGGATACAGCTTTTAAAAAACCCCATACAAGAATAATTGGAGAAAAGAGAAATAAGCAATCTAATCAACCTACCTTCTATGGGCCTTGATCACCTTCGTACATAATTAATCCATTCAAATCATCCTTTTCTGGTGCAGGAAGGAGCAAGGGATCTGGATTTCTCTTGAAGCTCATGCCAACTGACATTTTCTTTTGTTTTCCAATTACAAGAGCTTCACACTGGCTTTCCATTTGGCTGTAAGGTATGGGAGAAGTCTTTTAAGTATATGCATAAAAGCCTCGCTATTGCAGCAAATGGTGTCATGCTCTTAACTTTGACTCTTGAGTTACCATTGATCATAATTTCTTAGGAAGGCAATGAAGTGCAATAATTTATTGAATGTGTCACTTTGTTAATACATCAAACAAGTCAAAAATAACAAGTTGTCCTTATAAGATATTCTAAACCTTTCCTCAGGTCCTATCTATCATTTTAGAAATTGAGGCATTTTCCTTGTATATAATATATATGATAAGAATAACAACACACTATCAACAAAACCAAGAAATTGGAAAAAAATGGTATCCCCTTTTGTCAACATCCCATGTGCAGTCATATTAAATTAAGGCCACTATCATTTGCATGTGTTTCTGGGTTGGAGACAAAGTGATGAAAACAACAGTAGGAGAAGAGCAGATTGTAGAGATTTCAGATTTTACATGATACAGAAGATGATTATGAGCTCATGTAAGGAGCAAAGGACTTAAAAAATTGCTCATAAACTGGTCGCTTGTAATCCACAGCCTAATCCAATTATCAACCACAAAATGTAAGTATCTATTCAGGTCAATGCACCTACCATATGCATGAAGAATTCAGAAATTACACCCTTTATATTGCACTCACATGTTCAATAACTTCCTGAGGTGACATCCACCTCCACTCAGAAAAACCGGCTGCCTCTATCCCATCACCAGCTAGATTGATCTCATTCTCCTGTCCTCTAAATTTTTTGAGGAACCTGTGGACCTCTCTCCAGAAGATTTAGAAGCTATATAAAGTCACTTACTTCAAAACAATTACAAAGGAGAATACTCTAATGATGGGCTGAATGTCACAAAAATCATGTGTTTTTTCTAATGTCCAAATTCAGCACTATTCTTTACCACATTGGCCTTTCAAATAAGCTATATATTTTCAAGGATATTGGATGCAAAATTCAAGATCCAAACCATTATAAGTTCATACAATTATTTACAGACCAAAGTAAAATTTACACCAATATTTTAAGATATGTGTGTGTATGTGTTGGAAGAAAATCTAAAACTAAAACCTACCTGGGGAGTGGGGAAGTTCCTTCAACAGAAATGTGCCTTTTACCTTAATCCTGAGATGCAAAAGTAGACAATAGGACGCTGAATTGGCTCTATGTTCCAAAATTGTCAATATTAGAAATTCAGTAGCATCCCTATAGAACAATGATGCCTAGAGAGAGAGAAGTGACCCTGCTTCAAGTATTTATGTCTGTTAATAATATTCATATCAGAACATGCATCGCGGTCAATAATATTAATATGCAGCAGAGGACAGAAAAGGGCCTGGGTTTCCCCCAAAATGAGGAAAAGTTATCATCTATGGTGAGCATTAGATGCTAGTGGAGAGGTGGCAACAAACATTTTCTCCATATGCCTCATATAACCAACACATCCACTCTTTTGATTAAGCTAACAGGAGAATAATGTTAATGGAGGGTGAAATTTTGGGAAAGAGATATCGTGTATGTCTACAAGCAGTGCAAAGATCTTACCCTTTTATAAAGTTAATAAAGAATACTAAACAATATGTAATTTTACATTTCTTTGGATCAGCTTAACCTTTGACCAATTTGGGTGGCAGACTTACCGTACTCATAGATTTGTTATCACTGCAGTCATGGATTAAATGTTTACCATTTACTATTATCATTATAGAAAATCGTGGCCTGTAGCAGTGCCCTAACCAATGCCAGGTCCAATGGGAGCAAACCCTACAGATAATCCAGCAGCAATAACAGAAGCAGCAGATCCTAGACATGTCTGAGAAGGGCCCAGATATGATATGTATCCAGGTGTATCTAGGGAAGAGGGAAGAAGGAACCAATAACATAGTTATCATCCATGCAGGCATAGCTTTCCTTTTTGTTGGTTCACAGTTAAGTCCATCTATACTATGGGGTTAAGCACTGTGCTAAGACATAGACAGGCTATGGATCCGATCAGATTTGTTCATAGGTTGGTGGTAGGTTGGAGTGAAGGCTCATAACCCAATCCTTCCAATAAATCATTTTAAAAGTGCCTCATTAGTTGACCAATTAATTCCATCCTCACTGTGAAAAAAATATTTAGGCATGGAGTACCTGATCCATGTGGTCCCAAAGATGTCATGCCCTACTAGCCCATAATAGGCTCTGCAAAGAATGAACCCCACAGGCCCACAAGAAACGGAGGTCCATGTGATGATGAATAAACAACCTTCACATTATTGATTACATAGATTAAGTATTACATTCTGTCATTATGACATGCACACACTAGTGCATGTGTGAATGTCTCATCATCTTTCTAGGATTTTAAGTATTTTTAGAAGTGTCCCCATAGGACCACATGGGATGAGCCATGTGGCCCTACATGTCAAAAACCCGATGGGACTGCAGTGGACAAAAAGCCTACACATCACGACCTCTATAGCAATGTTTTAAAACTCGGAACCGAGAGTTGAATCGGTTGAGGGTCAACTCAAACCAAAACCAGCAAAAAACTGGAGCAGTTTGATTTCAATGACTCGAACTATTCAAAAATACATAAAATTTTACAATTTTAATGGAAAAATATATATTTAACATTCCAAGCTATGATCGCAAACCATTAGAGACAAAATATGTAAAGCCTACCCATGTAAGGGTGACAAAATATCAAAATGGCACCAAGTGCAATACATATCTGAATCAAAATTGAAAATATATAATCATTAAAATAATTGCATGTCGCCCCCCACCCCCCCTGTCTAGGCTCTAACCCTTTCCTATACCTCAAATATCGAAGTTGATCCTCCAAGGACATTAGTCAACACCCTACAATTTTGATGAAACTTCCAAATCCAAGCATTAAAATAAGGTACAAAAAGCTTCCCATGCTTAATAAGTGATTTTTCTTGACTGAAGGGTACATTTTTATAACAGAAATAAGGGCATAATCTGGCCTTCTATCACAGATAACAGAAATAAGGGCATAATCTGGCCTTCTGTCACATATAAAGAGCTGCAAACAAAGTGGATAAAAATGTAAAAACAGCAATAGGTGCCTTTTACCAAACACTCACAAAATTGTAAATGCTTGTATATTATCTTTGGTCAAGAAAACATTCTGACCTACGGAGGAAAGAATACACTTTGCATTCAAAACCAATGGTTTTGAAACATGGGTGACCAGGAAATGGTCAAAGTTGCATTGACCAACTAAAGTATTTAGCTATAGAACTTCAAATTGAAAACAAATCATGGGGAATTCAACTTGTTCATATTCTTCAAATCATTGCAGCAATCTAAGACAACAAAGGTTAAATACACTTATCATAAGACTAGTGAACAACGTAATCAACAACGTAATCAACAACGTAAGCATCATTTCAACCTAAACAGATACAATATCCATCAAAATTAAAGACCAAGCCTGACCATAGCTTGAAGTAAACTTCATTCTGAAATATGTGCCAATCCTGTAGGCATGTAATACACAGATCTGGACCAAAAAATCACCATGATAATATAGTTATTCACTACAAAATTACATTTTGGAACTTGGATATGGCACATACCGACTCTAATAGTTGATTAACACCTAGAACATGTTTTGCATCCTTAGAAACGTGCTCTTTACTGTTGGCCTCACTTCCAAATAGTTCATGATGCATTTGCGTGCCTTATTAGTCCACCATTTCTGTCCATGGTTCAACTAGTCTAAGGGTTTGGACAGATAGTTTATTGCTCTACTTATTTGTGTTTTGGAAATTAACATTTTTGGCAGAAGCCAGCCTAGTATCATCTTTGAGGTTTGGTGTCGAGAATGGATGGCTTTCTTCATTTTATTCATGTTTAATAAAGAAGGTACTATTCCTCCTTTGATGAGAAATGCATAAATGTGTCCTATTTATTCAAACCCATGGTGTGCTATACATTTTTGTTTGTTTTTGGAACTTTTGAAGACATAAATAGCTATCTTAACCTATACACTACATATCTCTTGCAGTATGATAAAGCAGAGAATGTTGAATCAAAGTTTGCAGAGCTTGAAAGGTTACCCGGTGATCTCAATTCCCAAGAAACATCTCTCAGCTACTCACTCAAGAACAATGCAGATATGATAGCGTGCAAAGCAGAATATTATCATCAGTGTGGGGAGTATCAAAAGAGTTTCGAGTTAACAACATTGTAAGTTTATTTGCAATGTGATATATGGACAAGATTTCTCTGGAAATGTGCTTTGCATCCTACTTTCCAATCTTTTGTGGAAATAATGAACTTGTTGCCTCTCTAATATGTGCAGGATTTTTGAAAGGGATCCATTTCATTTGAAATGCACACTAGTACATATTGCAACAGCCATGGAACTTGGCCACAAGAATGAGCTTTATCTTATGGTGTGTAATCTAGTGAAGTACTATTCACAGAAGTAAGTTCTACTAACCTTTCTTGATGATTTATGTTCTTGTTTTCCAGGTCCTTGGTTATTTCTTTGTTGTATATTCAAATTTTCGTTATTATTCTTGAAGAGAGCCTCCTAGCAATTATTAAGTCCACTATACGAATGATTTCAATAACTGCCCTTTGGCATCTTACACAGTTGAATGAAACTACTATCAGTCTTGGCACTCTCACAGACACACATTGTTGAAAGCTCGACATTGGCAAAAAATCACCGATGGTCTGTGTTACCCCACATATTGCATGGTTGTCCACATGTGATTTTTATCACAGATTTCATGGGGGTGACATGTTCATGATACCTTGGATGCTAGCTTATGGATGTTCTTGGAGATTTGATGCCTTGGATGCTAGCTTATGAATGTTCATGGAGATATGATGCTTTGTATTCTTAATGTTTAATGAGGGTTTGGATGCTTAATGCCATATGATATATTGATGCTGCTCCTCATTTATGCATCATAGATATTTCTTGCTAAGCGATTTGATGATTTGAGTGCCTTCACTTCTATGGAGGGTGTATGATGCATTTTCCCTTGAGCGCTCAAGCATTTTTGGAGTAATTCATGATCTACGACATGTTGTGGATGAGTTCCCTTGGAGTGCCCTTGTATTTATGCACGACTAGAAAATGGTTTTTCATGCCCAAGAGATATCTAAGGAGCACAAGGAAGCAATTCAAACATGCTAGGATGTGGTTCCAAATTACTTTAATCTATGTAAATGGCCCGATGTGACCCACAACTCTCCTTGGATGAAATTGTAGAACCTCTAAAGGTAATCGGTGAAGATAACTCACCATCCATGTACATTTTATAATGCCGCAAGGAATTTCACAAGGCCTGATCTCTATAAAATATAGCCGAAAGCCTTAGGGAATCAGTCATGGCAGAGATGATTCACAAAGAGGATATAAAAATGATACCACAAGGAGGCAATCCTAAACAAATTTCAAGCTGAGCTGGTTCCCTATCACATTACCTAACATTTCATACAAGACTTTACTCAAGTCACTGACAATGAGGATTTAGTACATTTCAACTCAGATTGTGAGGATGGCCTCAAAGGAATTTGATAGGAAACTATGGGAGGAGTGAAGGCAATTAAGAATGGATTTATGACAGTCCATGACATAAGTTTTAGCACATTGAAATGAGAAAAAATAAAGAAAACAGAGGCATTATCGAAGAAAACAGAGGCATTATCGAATGAAAAACAGAAGAGCTCACCTGCACAATTTCAATATGCAAAATGCGGCCTCGAAGACCAACTGCAATTGAAGCAACTGCCATAACTTCCGGTCTAGTAAGGAATCGAAGAACCATTCCAAATATTGTGTTTGATTTCCCATATGCTATAAGTCTTGTTTGAAGAGCCATGAATAAGCCTGTCATCCAAAAATTTATGTGAATCATTTGCATTAAGCTCTGCATGTTTTGCTCAAAAAAAAATTGAGAATATTCAGAATTCCCACAGCTAGAAACACAGTTTCACTCCTAATGTTATTTCTATAGTCCTTATAGCCATTGGCCAATGCCTACAAAATTGCTCATAGCTCTAGGACGTTGGAAACTGATGGAAGTAGTCTAAAACATAGCATATGAATTGAACCAGAGCCTATGTAGTCTATCTAGAGTCAAATACTCGTAAGCTGGAAACCTAACCAGAACATAAAATTTATTTGTATGCAACATATAAAGAATTGCATGGATTATTTCCTGTCTATTCTCATTCTGCTTATTTCTATTGCGTCCAGAGAATATGATGCAAGACTGCATCCTCATTGTGTCCCGCATTTCATGTCCAAGAAAGGAAGATAGAGCCCTTGACAATTTGACAAGAGGTCGAATTTGATCGGATATCAAATAAGCAGCAGATCCTTTTGTAATAGATATTCATAATGGCCACCCTTCCCGTGGCTTCGAAATCCATGTGTATTTAGAAAGAAACAGTGCATCTCTCATAGTACAATGAAATTATATATCAATTTTGAAAGTCCACAAAGATATTTTAAAAAAAAACATATTGGTTGCTCCACAGTTATTAGCAGAAGCTGGGATGCATCTTACAAACTCATCACCTCAAATGATCTCCAGAGTGAAAAAGATCTTTCATTTATGCTTCAGGAGCATCCCGGTTAATGTATCACCAAAGCCAGAAATATCTCAAAAATAGTGCCCTTTAGTTAATCAGAATTATCATATTTCTGTGTAGATTGGTATCCCTATGTTTGGTCTTGCTCTTCTATGTTACTACCAGAGGAATCTGACTCTTGACTTGGTGCATTCCAGATTTTCACTTCATGTTTCAATCGTCCTTGAATTGTGCAACAGTTTGTAGAAGTTCCAACTGCAAAGATGGAGAATTCTCCTTCAAGTATTCGAACCCCTTTGACTTCATGACTTCTGCAGAAACAAATCAAGATGAAATTTTTAATAGCATCAACTAATTGATGTTTCTCAACAATATAAACTCCTATGTTTAGTTTATAATTAATTGAAATACACTGCATACCTTCCAAGTTTGTCGCAGCAAATTTAAGGCATGCAGATTTGATTTGAGAAGCCTGGTAACGCTGGGCCAGTTCAAGAATTTTAGCAACAGTGTTCACAGTTATTCCCTGTGATATTCTTGACTCACACAAGCACCTTAACTGACACAGACCATACCGATCTGCTACTATGAGCAAATATTCAATCATTGTCTCAGGTGTCAAAAAGCAAGGGGATGGATCAGAAATCTCTCCTAAATCTGCATGTTCCTCTAAATATGGAAGGGTATCTCTGTAAATAAAGTGTAGCATAGCCTGTATTGCATTCAAGAGAACAAAGGAGACACATTCATGAGAAAGGAGACAATAATTTAAGGAAAAAAATTACAAGCTCAAGGAAAATACCCAATCTTCCAAAATTAAAATAAAGAAAAAGCACAATTCCATAATCATAGGAAGAATGAAAGCTCACCTTAAACACCTCTGGCCTTGTGCCTTCGATGCTAATTTCTTTGTCATTCCACTCCCTAGAGGACTCAAAAAACATGGATTTAAATACAGGGGAACGTGCTTCCAGAACAACTCTGTGGACATGAAATTTTTCCCCTGATACATCAAATGTGACATCCGCATTTTCAACATCTTCAAGCAGTTCCCCAAATTGTTGACCCAAGTTTGATTCAGGGATGTGAATATAGTGCAATCTGGGGCCTTGAATAGCAGAAATCACAACCCCAACTCTCCTAAAGCAAGGGGATGGATCATAAATCTCTCCTAAATATGCATGTTCCTCTAAATCTGGAAGGGTATCTCTGTAAATAAAGTGTAGCATAGCCTGCATTGCATTCAAGAGAACAAAGGAGTCACATTCATGAGAAAGGAGACAATAATTTAAGGAAAAAAATTACAAGCTCAAGGAAAATACCCAATCTTCCAAAATTAAAATAAAGAGAAAGCACAATTCCATAATCATAGGAAGAATGAAAGCTCATCTTAAACACATCTGGCCTTGTGCCTTCGATGCTAATTTCTTTGTCATTCCACTCCCCAGAGGACTCAAAAAACATGGATTTAAATACAGGGGAACGTGTTTCCAGAACAACTCTGTGGGCATGGAATTTTCCCCCCGATACATCAAATGTGACATCCGCATTTTCAACATCTTCAAGCAGTTCCCCAAATTGTTGACCCAAGTTTGATTCAGGGATGTGAATATAGTGCAATCTGGGGCCTTGAATAGCAGAAACCACAACCCCAACTGTACAACATATTTTCAGAGTATCGTCCTTCACAAAATCGGATGATTCCAGCATAGCTCGCCTGAAGAAACGCTTGTAACCCCTAAAGATCCCCAAGAGGGTGAAAAGCAAAAAAAAAGAGAGTAAGTGGTAACCAGATTAAGCCGAGGCCACCAGGAGTTTGAGGTCTCTGACCTGCGAATCCACATACATACCTATGCCATGAACTATAAAATCCATCGGAATCGGGCACTGAAAGGCAATAGAAATTGGAACTCGGACCATATATAGGACCACCAGCGGGGAATTGTATTGCAAAGTTTGGTGTGTTGTTTAGGTTGTTTTTAATTGTTTATGAGCATAATTTTTTTATTTTAACCGTGAAAAAATGTCATTTATATCATCAAATATAAAAAGTATCCATGGTACATTCAATTTTTCAACTTTTCAAACCAAGGAGAATGACAAGAATTAGATTTGTAATTGAGTTGTGGATGTTGATACTTTTGTTGGGATAGATTTTACATGGGTTGAAGATGGGTATTGTGGTAGTTTTGAAGATGGGTATGGTCACTTCAACTCATAGAGATTTTGTTAATTCATGGTAGTGTATTGACATTATGTATCAATACGAGGCTTATATATCCATGTCTATAGAAATATGTGACAATAAAAAATCTATCCATCTAAAATAAAAATAATTTGTCATTTGTATATTGTATACATTGAAAAATGAGTTGTTTCTCTTTGTGTATTATTTACATTGAAAATTCTCTTTTTTACTGTGTACATTGAAAATGGGTGGTTTCTCTTTTGTATTGTGTATATTTCAAATTAGGTGACATCTAATTTTTTGTTAGTTAGGGTTTTATTGATGGTATTAAGATTGTGTATGATCTTTCATCCTTGTCGCAATTAAATCTAGCTTTTTTGAATTGTGTTTGGCCTAGTTGGCCCTAGTTGGTTGTCAACTTTGGCATAAGGATTACAAAGAAGATTTCAATAGATACCCACTAGCCAAATAATTGTACCAATGTTCATGGTTGTAAAAAATATAACTTTGGTAGCAAGAATGGTACCACTAAAGGTGTCAATAGAGTTTATCCCAAAGGTGTACTACACGGTACTATTGAACCTAATGAAATCACTATTGACACATTTGTCTTTAAATATGACATACTATAATATGTTTCAATAATAAACACTTTTGGATTATTTTTATGGGAATTCCCCCCCCTGAACTTCTGATTGTGGGATAGGTCAAATAGGTTTGGAAACCATATAAGTATATATCCACATTCGCATCTTAACTAGAGGATAACTATATATCCACATTCACATCTTAACCATATAACTATATCTTCCAACACTAGCACACATTAGTAGGACTTAAGCTTTCCAAGGAGAATATCATGGAGGTGTGGAGAGAATATCTCATCCAATATTTGTTGGAGAATTTTGAGGGATGGGTTGTAGATTTGTTGAGGATTTTGAGGGATAAGTTGAGAGAATAGTGGATCTATAATTATGATTAGTTGTCTTCAATTTATGTATAAATAGGAGGTATCTCTCCTCATTTTGGTTAGAGATCTCTCTAGTGGTTTGGAAGAAGAGGATATTTTATAGTTAGTCATAGAATGGATTTCTGATTGTAATGGAGATTATGCTTTGATGGAAATCCTATACTCTTCCATGTTAATATAGATTTTCAGCACTTTCTTTCTTATGAGTTGTTCATATAGGTTTTCAGTTATGTTTTTCTTATGAATTGTTAGTATAGATTTACTGTGAGCTCACAAGTTAATGTCGATTTATTTATACCATTTTATTTCATGCAATTTCAATCTTTATTTATCAAGTTAATTTATGCAATTTCATGTTTTCTGCAGTTAAATTTATTTCCATACAATTTCCCGTTTTCATAACTTAGATTCAATTTCAGTTGTAGAATAGGTTAGCAATAATCTGCCCCTGCATATATTTTGTATGGACCTCACAAGTTTACACTCTCTCCAGGTTGACAATTAAATAGTTGGATATCTATTATAATTTGTTTAATATTTTCCCCAACAGTGCTCTTCCTGTCAATGGCAGGTCCTGCCCAATACAAATCTACATAACCCTCCAGGTTAATCTTTTGATTTGCTTCATACTTGAGCTTGTAATTAGCTGCACCCTTTAGGTACCTCAGAACATGCTTTGCAGCAATCAGTTAGAAACTGGCTCAATGTGTTCACAACAAAGCAAATATCTAGTCTTGTATTCATCAAGTACATCAATGACCCAATCATCTGCTGATACATCATGGCATCAACCTTCTCTGATGAAGCATCACTCAATAGCTTCAAGTTCGATGCCATAGGTGTGGCCATGGCCTTGCAGTCTATCATCGTGAACCTTTTCAGGATTTCTACTGCATACTTCCCTTGTCCAAGGAATATTCCATCTGCACTCTACCACACCTCCATGCCTAGAAAGTAGTGCATCATACCCAAGTCATTTATCTCGAATGCGACAGCAAGTCTCCTTCTTGCATCTCTAATGAGTTCCTCTTTTCCTGTTAGTAAAAGGTCATACATCAAGAGCATCATTGTTCTTCCACCTTCAACCTTGAAGTAAAGGTTGGAATCCTCTTTACTCTTAGTAAAGCCTAGAGCCATCAGTAAGTTTTCATTCCTGTCGTACCATGTAAAACCTCAAGATCTTCTGCAATCACTCCCTCTGAAGTGGAGCATCATTCTCCCTCTGTCTTTTGTAATCTATGTTTTGAAACATTCTGTACCGAAGTGACAAGTAGCTTCCTCTGCTACTAATATTCTATGTATCCATATAGGGTCACTGGATACCAAGATCCTCTATCTTGAACCTTTTCAAAATTTCTTCTCGTACCCATCTATGATTTTGTCATTCACTATAGGATTTCATCTTCAACCTTGTAGAAAAGGTTAAGATATTCATCACTCTAGGTGATATTCAAGCTCCTCATGTATGTGTTATCCCATGGGTGTCTTCTGAGCTCGTACAAGGCCTTATTTAATTTGCACACATGAGTCTTCCTATCATGTGTATTAACTTCCAGTGGCTACAAATGTCTCTTCATAGTCTATGCCTTCTTTCCATGATAATCCTCGTGCTACGAATATTTACTTATATCCCACAATGTCTTCGTCTACTGCATGCTAGATATTGTAGATCCATATGGAATATACTACGTACTTCCCATGAGGTCTTCGACATCGCATTCTAGTCATTATTTTTCATTTTGTATTATTAGAGTGAATCTTGAACTGCCATCACTTGTTATTTGGAACAAGTCTCATCCTTCTTTTCTTGTAGGCGATTGTACGTGATCTTTCCTACAAGTCAAATGTATTAGTTTTATGGTTAGAAATATTTCATAAGGCATATTTTATCCAATACAAGATTCATAAAGATATAATCGTGCAACTATTTTATCCAATACAACATCATCGATATCTCACGAATTTTTTTTAGATTCCTTCTATCTCTACCATGACATCATTGAGATTTTGCACCAATCCAATATGTCAGCAAAGAGGTTTCATTATATATAAGTAGCAATGGATATTTGTATAGAACCATGAGCTACTTACCCATCACATGCATATTAGTAGTATACTATCGTTAATGAAAACACTATATCATGCATAGCACATCAACTGAATATAAAGAAATGCATAACAAAACAATACCATGAAATGACAAGTGATAACTTATCTTTATTTGTTTTGTGGGTAGACTCCTTCTTGAGCCTTCATCTTCATCATCTTCTTCATTCATAACATCATCATTTTTTATCCAAATGCTAAGATGGATAAGAGGTTCTTCAAGAATTGAGTTCTTCATAATCCTCATTGCTTGAGGGATCTTTTTTGAATCGTGGGCACTTGAAATTCAGTTGCTCCCATATTCTCTTATCTTATTATGAGTTGAGCTTCTTCTTGTGTGCAGTCTTCCAGAGTCTTCTGAAATTAATTACTTCCTTCTAGCACACATTCCTCGAATGAAGGAATCCCATGATCTTGGGAGGCCATTCAAGGTGGTTATAACAATATCTTATTCTTATTTGATTTCTTCGTCATAGCATCGAGCACTTCCTTTTGGTGTCTTCAAGGATTACATGTGAGAGATGATATTTAATAGAATCTACAATGATTCTCTTGGCTCTAGCCTTAGCCTCATCTCCCTCTGCCTCCTAGACCTTTCTTACCGAAATACTGATCCATGTCAATTTATTCAAGGATCATAGAGGTCTTATACTTCCACACTTGGAAGTTGTCAGCTTCATCAAGCTTGTCATCAAGTTGGTGTGATAAGTCTTTTTGAAACAAGAACCTCAAATGTAAATAGCAAAAGATTAGATCTTACCGATTTGAGGTGTCCACCTGGGTTCTGGATCTGGCTGATCTAGGGTTTGTCAAAGAAACCCTAATTTTCAAAACTTGGAATCTTTTAGATATGATTGGATAGAAATATGTCCCTCCTCAAGGCGAGCTGAGGATCATACTCATTTTGTGAAAACTGTGATTAGAACTGCAAAATATTTGATGCCTTGGTTTTCTTAATTTTCTTCTGCATAATTTCCTAATATTGTTTCTGCTATATATATGAAAGTACTACTCATCTATGTCTAAAACTTAGTACTACGGTAGCCTCATCTGTCCTCCTTCAAACACTACAGGTTTTAGAAGAATTGGTTTCACCAATTGGGAATTATGAGAGTTTTCCCAAGGTGACGTATTTCAGGAATGTTCATCATAGCGAACTTGTACAAATTGTCACGTGTCACTATCTCACCTTCGAGTTCTAAAACATTTACCACCGAAATTACAGTCCGTGCCCTATCTGGAAAATCTTGATAATTTTCATTTGGACCTTTTTATCCCAAGATATAACAATTTTACCTAGGTGTCCTGTTTAGGGATGAATCCTAGGAGAGGCTGGAACCCTGATTTGGAGGAACCATATCTTCCAGAATATAGTAAATATGAGGCTAAAACTTTTACAAAGGGTACATAAGGAAGTTACCGTTGGCATTTAAAAGTTTCAGCTCTTGAGCCTTCTCCAATCTCGATATATAGCAAATGCACCAAAATGACTAGTTTTAGTCTTTTAGGGTTTTCTGGGGTGGGACCAAATTAGGGTTTGGCTTTCCGGGAGTTTTACCCAACCAAAAATTTTGATCTTGGTCTCTAAATTTCTATTTGGAGGAGGAGACAAATCCTATGCTGGGCTCACTCAAAAATTTATTTTCTGTGAAAATCCCTAATTTCTAGCAGTAGTGACAGGTCAAAAACTAAAAATACCCGGAATCAAATTCTACCTCGACTGAATGATGCACCCTTCAATTAAGAGTTAGCCTAGCCCTCTTTTGCTAATGATCTGTGGAGAGAGACCCAAAATGTAAGAGGCCATAGCTTCTGTAGGTTCACAATTTATTCTTCTTAGGTTAGCTCTGATACCATGTTATATTTTTATCATTTAATCAATATGATCTAGGATCTTATCTGAGAGAATAACACGCATAACAATAATCACAAGAGACAAGAGACACGAAGAGTTTTCCTCAGGGAAACCATAAAGTAAAACCCAAAAACACCAATATGATCTCTGGCACGTGTTATCTCTCTCACTTGTGCGAGCTACTCCTCTCTCACAAATGCACTACAGTTGAGTGAGTGTGTGTTGCAAATAGAAAGTCTCACTCTCTATTTATACTAGTTTTCCAATTGACAATTACTCAATAGGGCCAAATTCTCTAGGAGAGTCTAATAACCCTAGTACCCCTCAACTGTGGGAACTATTTCCCTGACTTACAACAGAGGGTTAACCTCTATTACTTTACATGACTTTATTATATTAATGATTCTCCCGATCAGAACTCGGGTTACAATAAAATACAATATAAGATATACATGTGAATACATTCCGAATTTTAAAATACATCAACAGTAAATGCCTGCCCAGACCTTCCATGTCGTAGCTTGTTGAAGCACCTATCTAACCATGGTTTCATTTCTCACAAAAAATTCCTAAAGAAAAAGATACGAATCTGCAAAAACAAATCTTTTTGGGAAAATTAGTCAAAATTTCCTTGGGGAAATGACCACCATAATTCATATCTTAATAAAAATGCATTCCCCATCCTGTAAGGCTGTAGCTTGTTTACCTAGATATCTAACCATGTTCTCATTTTTTCTTAAGAGCATTTTTGGAGAAAGTTATGGATCTGCCAAAACAGGAGTCGAAGCAGTTTTTTGCACCAAGGTCACTAAAATGCATTCCTAGGTTAGAGGAAGAATATTCTGAAGGTGAAATGCATCATGTTGTGCTTAGTGAGATATTATACATCATCTAGTGACATTAGTTCAATATTTTGGTGAAATAAAAAATTCACCTTGAAAATGGCACAATTGTCCAAGTGTTAAGACTAGTAATAAAAGGTCATTTAGAAATGCCTGTAACATGTTGTTCTTGTGCCCAAAAATTTAGAAGATGACATGGATATGTTCCTTGGATATATATCTACCTATCCATGGTTTTATTTTTCTTTTTAGTAATCACATGTGCAAGGAATACATGAATCAAAATGAGAAAAATCATAATGGCTACCAATGATAAACTATGAAAACATGTCCAAGTGTTAAAAACATGAATTGAAGAGGTGGTTTGGAAATGCACGCCATAGGATGTGGTTATGTAGAATATTTCATCCAATGGTGTGGGTCTTTTATATCGTAACTTTTCTATCTATCCCTAGGTTCAGTATCTGTAATAAAAATCACGTGTGAAATATAAATTTTTCAAATTGAAAAAAAATTGTCTGAAAATGCATTTTGAAATGCTCGTCGGAGGCTTTGTGTGTGCCAATAAATCTATTAAAACGTATGAATCTCTTCTCTGATGATCTATCCATTGTATCATATACTAATCTGGTGAACACACATGTGAGATGTGGATTTGTCAAGCTGGAGAAAAGAAATGTTTGCCTGTTAAAAATAAATGAAATATGTCGAAGTGTTAAAACCAGTTACAGAAGGCTATTTTGAAATTCCCACCAATTGTTTTTGAGCCAACAAATTAATCCATAGGCATGGGGATGTTATTTGGTGATCTGGCTATCCAGCCATGGTCTCACATCTTTATTCTGGTGTTCACAAGTGCAAAAGACAGGGATGCAAACTGAAAGAAAAATAAAGAATGAGTGTGTAAAAAATTTGACTACACAGACAATCAATCCAATATTGATTAAGTGGTGAAAAATTGACTAAGTGATGAAAAATTGCCCTAAATTAGTTGCCTTATGAAAATATCCACTATAATTCATAGGTAAAAGTAAATTCCCTCCTTGACCTGCAATGTCGTAGCTTGGTTAAGTACCTATCTAACCATGGTTTCATTTCTCATACAAAGTGTTTGAAGAAAAAGATATGGGTCTACCAAAACAAGTCTTTTGGGGAAAATTAGTCAAAATTTCTTTGGGAAAATGACCACCATAATTCATAGTTTAAGAAAAATGCACGCCCCATCCTATAAGGATGTAGCTTGTTTACATGGATAACTAACCATGGTCTCATTTTGTCTTAAGAGTGTTTGTGGAGAAAGTATGGATCTGCCAAAACAGGGGTGCAGACAATTTTCTGCACCAAGTTCACTAAAATGCACACCTAGGTCAGAGGAAGAATATTCTACAGGTGAAATGAGTTGTGTTGTGCTTAGTGAGATATTATACATCATCTGGTGACATTGGTTTAGGGTTTTTGTGAAAAACAAAATCACCTTGAAAATGGCACATTTGTCCAAGTGTTAATACCAGTAATAAAAGGTCATTTAGAAATGCCCGCCACATGTTGTTCCTATGCCCAAAAATTCATCCAATGACATGGGTATGTTCCTTGGATATCTGTCTACCTATCCATGGTTTTATTTTTCCTTTTGGTCATCACATGTGCAAGGAATACATTTTTCATAATGTGATAAATCATAATGGCCACCAAAGATGAACTATGAAAATGTGAAGTGTTAAAAACAAGAATTGAAGAGGTGATTTGGAAATGCACGCCATAGGATGTGGTTGTGTAGAAAATTTGATCCAAAGGTGTGGGTCTATTATTTGGTAAATTTTTTATCTATCCCTGGGTTCAGTATCCATAATAAAGATCACATGTGTGAAATATAAATTTTCCAAATTGAAAAGAAAAATGTCTGATAAGCCATTTTGAAATGCCTTCCAGAGGATCTGTATGTGTCAATAAATCTATTAAAAAGTATGAGTCTCTTATCTTATGATATATCCATCTAACCATATTATCAGATCCTAATCTCATGAACACACGTGTGAGATATGGATTTGCCAAGTTGGAGAAAAAAAATGTTTGCCTGTTAAAATAAATGAAATCTTCCCAAGTGTTAAAACCAGCTACAAAAGGCTATTTTCAAATGCCCACTATTAGAACCTATGCTAAATTTTATCCCTACGGGAGTTGATTTTCTCAATCGGGTAGGTTTGCAAGAAAAAAGGATTTCATTGGTCATTTGGGCAAAAAGAAAGGAATCATGATGAATTATAAGGATTTTACTCATTTTAAAATGAAATATGAACATTGATTTTATATCTAAATTCAGCTTTATAATCGAATTTTTATTTATTTTTACCAAAGTATATTATTTTCTTTAACTTAGCTAATGAAGTCTTTATAAAAATAGACATTTATGGAGGCAATGACACCAATATGCAAAAAACATATAAAAATATCATTCCTTGTCTTTTCCTCCATTTGGATATGAGATTTTACATTGTGAAAACACACGGATAAATTGAATTTCAGGCATTGCAAAATGGCATTAACTTGCGCACCAAATCAACGGTCACATTGGTTGGTGGAAACAAATCCACGACGGAGGTGGGTTTCGCACTCATAACACGTAAGGACAAAGGATGTTTTTGGATCCACGAAATCTAGTACAAGATACACTATTGAACAACACAGATAATATATAATCCCGATTAACAGTCCACATTGATCTTGCAGTGGAAAAGTGAAGGAGATTTAAGTTTTAAAAGCTCAATGAAATTTTATACATTACAACAAAACATGTCTTTCTGTGAAAATGATTGTTTTAGTCATTAACTTACGAGATCTTTTACCATCGAGCCAAGATGAATTTGAAGAAACTGAAAGAGAATTTTCTTCATAAAATGCTTATCTACAATAACCTCCTTTCATTTTTACACAGGTGCTATGGTTTGAGAGAATCGAAGCCATCTTCAGAGGGATATTTTATAGATTTTCAAATGACTGTTTGGTCAGTAACTTATGAGACCTGTTTCCACCAAACCAACAAATAATTTTGAGAAATAGAGAGATTTTTTTCTTCATAACATTCTAGTGTACAATAACCTCTCTCAGTTTTTACACAGGTATTATGTATTGGGATAATCGAAGGGATCTTCATAGGGAATGTTTCCATAAATTTGGAATCTTGTCTGAGTAATCACTTGAAAAGATTATTTCAAAGGACTGGAGGGGAATATGTCCAAATTAATACATGGGTTTTTTTGTGAACATAGTAAATTACAAAAACCTCTCTCATATTTTAGACATCTGTCGCCATTTGAGGTATGCAGGTGGAGCTATAGACCCTATTTTTCAGTGATCCGACTCCTTAAAGAGGTGAAATGGTGAATATTTGGGGGCAACTGTATAAGAATGAGTGCTTGTAATGAAGAGAGGATCCTTCACCTATGATGTTGAAGAGAAATACAAAGCTGATTTAGTAATAGACTGTTGGAGGTGCTTTGCAATGTCACTTTCAACCAACAAGCCTGAGTCCCAGATGCCATACTTGTTGTTTTGATTAAGCACATGCATCACCGCATATTTTCCCAATTTGTTTGTGATAATGACAAATATTCCACCTCAGTAATTTGTCAGGACTTTGATTCCCACGCTATATCAGAATTGGTCTCTATTTCTGGGTTGGTCCTCGGAGCCATCGCATTACAAATAGGACCTCGATTGATGAGGAAAGGGTGGGAAATTTCAGTCAGAATGCATTCTGCTTCTGGTTTTGCATCTCTGTAATTTTCTTGGAAGCTTTAATGATAATTATGCTATGAGTTCTTTGAGGTTCTTCAATTTCTTCTATGTTTAGTCGGTGTTTCTTGTGTTTCCTTTCCATGAATGTGTTTTCTACCAATACATTTATAGATTAGTATGCAAGGAATTCGCTCTCAATTAAGTGCTCCTGCATCAAAAATCGTATTTGTAATGTGATTATAATAGTTGTGATAGAATTCATCCATTGATAGGTGCTCTGTTTCAGTTGTTTCCCTTCATTATTTTTCTACTAAAGGTGTTCTCAGATATTCATCCTTGATAGATGCCTCTGTTTTTCACCGGGATCGTTTCTTATTTCTTCCTTCCATTGCTTTAAATCTAATTCAACTGAATATAATAGCAACGTTGCCTCAGTTTTCATAGAGAAATCACCACTCATTATGGTTGTAAGACCCTTGAAGATATTCAAACTGTGACTCCATTTCCCAAATGGATTTTTCCTGTTTGTCTGTCTCACCATCTTTAAATCCATTAACACCTTATTGTCATCAGAAATCTAGCCTTTTGCAAGCTGTTCAAAGCCACATATATGTGTTTCTTTCCTCTATCACAAGACTCGATCCCTCTCTTACTGTATCGACTAGAATACAGTCTAAAGTTTGGTTGAAATGGTTACCCCTGTGACTTCCTACCACAACCATAGGAAAATTACAAGGTCCTAGCACCCACCAACTATTGTCCTAGAGCCAACAAATTAATCCAAAGGCATGGGGATGTTCTTTGTGATCTGGCTATCCATCCATGGCCTCACATCTTTATTCTGGTATTCACAAGTGCAAAAGACAGGGCTGCAAATTTAAAGAAAAATAAAGTATGACTGTGTAAAAATATGACTACACAGACAATCAATCCAAGACATTCAATTCCATGGAGGATAGGTAAATCCCATGGCCAACAAGAGACCATTAGGTGGTAGAGAATGGAAGGGGATAATGTGCATCTTGCTGAAGACACTAGTTTGGTTTAGTATCCACATCCATATGTAAGAGGTTTCAAGTTCTAACTAAAAAGACATGGATAAATAAGTTAATGCAGGGAAAAATACCCAATGTATAGGATTCTCATAAATCACTATGAATGAAGAAATGATCCACATTCAAGATATTCATTCTTCACTCTAATCCTTGACAATTTTCATCATTAATTTTCTAAAAGTAAAAAAACCACAGTAAGAAAAAAATAAAATGAGTTGCTTGTTTACCATATTGGAAAATAACACATATCAAGCTTACCTCAGCAGCAAGGCTATATTTTTCACTGTCAATAGAATGACGCAATGCTCTTCCAATATTTTCCTTCGTCCTTGAAAGCATCTCTAGCATTCCTTCAAAAGTGTCCCTGGAAATTTCTGCTTCTGTATCCTCACTAAGTGTCCCTAGAAATTGTTGCTTCTGTATCCCCACTAAGTGTCTCTGCAATCGATTTTCACTATGATCTTATTTGACCTTCTTCACTTGATTCTAGATCTATCGTATTTGGAAGACCCCACTACTGGACATATAACTATGATCGAAATTTGAAAGACTACAAAAATAATAAAGAGGAGAACAAATTTAGTGCCTTTCCCATGAATGAGAAGCTTCCTACTAAAAAAGAGTATTCTGAGAAGATTACTGTCAAACAAAATCAAACAAGTCAAAGTCTCAGAGTGCATCAACTTCAAGTAATCGCTCTACTTCCTCTAAAGTTACTCAACCACTTTTTGATAACTATGTATATGTTGGCAACAGAGGGTGAAAATTAAAGTTGGCCATATCATATCTGAAACTGTAATTAGTATTAAGGGGATTGACCTTCAAATTCTATTTGAGGAATAGATTATTGTCAAAATATTTATTCATTGCAAGGATCTACCCCAAAAAAAGCTTCATGGGATGGCCCAAGAATACTTCCACATATAGTACTTTAGGGATAAAACAATTTATGAAGGGGTCTCTATCAACATTGTCAAAAGACAATGTATTGTCTCAAGTTAAGAGGAAATGCCCAGCAATGATTAAAAATGGAGCAGGTGAGACCAATGATTTATTAGAAGGGTTAGCATAGGTCAAGGATTCCAAAGACACAGGCCATGGAAAAGGAAAATGGAGTCATGTCTCTTCCCTTCCTGTATTTTATTTTTCTAAAATCAAACTAGATCAACACTTTTATCTCATTCTTTGACTTTGTTGACATACATAAGGCCACTATCTAAAGGAATGGTAGAATAATTTGATCTTATCATATGTTAAATTGCACAAGTATTCCTCAAACAACTCAGATTTGATAAGGCCACATTTATGTGATAAAGTGATCTTCTAATTGGTTGCAACAAACTAAATATACTTCATTTACTATTGGAATGACAACTTGATCATAGATATTCTTCTATTGTGCAGATGGACAAACAACCTACATTTTATGAAAACGTTTATAGTTAGATTTACAAATAAAGATACAATAATATTTACATTTCTTGATTCCAAGATTTATAGTGCATCCAAAAATTTAAACAAAAATTGAGAAGATATGCTACAAGATGAAATTCCAATGGATGATGGAATTCTCTCGCACAAATGATTATAAGCTAGATTCAATATTTTAATACACCCATGTTCTAGAATAGATTATCTATGTCTCATGTGATGGTGTTGTTGGATAGATATAGAGATGTATAAAGAGAAGGAGAAGTAGTGTCTTGGTCATTGAATCTCATTGAAATACCACAACCAGCCAACTGCAGATCCAGTAAAAAATTGGAGTTTGTAATCTAATCAAGGATGATCTCAAAGCTTAGATTATTATGGGACAAATCAAGTGTTTATAGACCAATGTTATTAAGGTTTGAGAGCAGTATGGATAGTCATAAGATATTACTAGAGAGATTAAGAAAAATATAATATATATAGTCGTCGTTTGAGGAAGGGTTTTTGTGACATCGTTGTTTGATAGATCCAAGTATCCCAGATATTGGACATTCACAAATAACTGAAGCGAGAAGAAGCTTGAAAATTTTCCCAATCAGGAAGGGATTTCATCGCTTATACTGTTTTCAAATAGAATAAGGGTGTGAAGTTTGTAGGATTTTTAAAGAACAAGGATGCTCCCTATGAGCATGTTCTAGAATATACCCTAATAGTAAATGGATTCTAGATTGAGGAAGGAATATGGGAAGGCTTCAAATACAATATGAGTTAGTGCATTTGAGTTGCTGAGAATAACACTTAGTACATACATTAAAAGTACCAGGCAAAATATTTCAAGGATTTCTAAGCTTAAGACAAAGTGCGAAAGCCAGTTTACAAATAAACATGAAAGAAAATTCAAGGATATTATACAACTAGAATACCATCATCAGCAAGTGTTTCATATATCAATTTTAGCAACATAGCATATTTTTAATGAAAATGATTGTTTTAGTCATTAAGTTCAAATAGTGGTTTTCACCAAATCAAGATGAATTTTCAGAAAATGAGAGAGGAGTTTCTTCAGTATGGTTCAATATTGAAAAACGTCTCTCAGTTGTTACATAGGTATTAGAGTTTGGGAGAATTTAAGAAATATTCACAGGGCAATTTTCCATAATTTTAGTTTACTGTCTGAGTCATCAACTTCAAAATACGATTCCAAGGATATGGAGGAACATCTGAGAAAATAAAGACATTAATTTTGTTGATAACATGGTAAAATACAAAAACCTCTCTCATATTTCACACAGCTATCACCATTTGAGATATGAAGATGGGTCTTTGAATCCTATTTTTCAGTAGTTCGCTTCTTGAAATGAAGCAAATCAATTGTAACTGTTTCTATTTTTAGAGTTCAGTTAGATTTCGAATTCAAGACTAGGTGAAGGTTGTTTTAATATAGATTCATATGTATTTGATATACAATAGACAGACTTCAAGAGGATTTTTTTCGTGGAATGCTATGCAGTATAATAAAACAAATGCAATGACTGATTTTTATTGATTACCAAAACTAATGAGAATAACTAGAAATGTGAAACCAGAACATAGTGAAAATGATAGAAACCATACCACATCAACAGGACAAGAACACCATTTCCAACATACAAGCACAAGGTAAGCGTGAATAACCCTTCCGCAAGAGGAATAAATCTCTAGGATGAGAATGACAACATGAGGTACACCACTGCCGACCCTTGCTGAACCAAGAACCCAGGACTGTAGAGAGATGCGACACAACCCCATCCCTAATCACCAAAGAAAACAGGGCAAAATATTTTTGAACAAGAAAAATTCAGATCAGTATGAAGATCTAGATCAAACTTATTACTATACAATAATAATGGAACACATAGAGAACCATGAATCTAGGCTTCAAATTTGAACATGCACATTCAGCTATCCAGTTTGTAGGTTCATCTTCCAAAATATCATTTGCAGTACTAAAATTTGTATCTGAAAGGGGTTTCATCAATTTCTTTCCAAGCATGCTCTAATGCACCTCTTTCCATAAGATGATTTGGATACCTCCGCAATAGAAGCTCCTTCATAGCCTGTTCTTGCCTCTCTCGGACCTCTTCGCTCTCTGTTCCACATGCAGTGGTTGAAAGGCCAGATCAAAACCCCCATTCATGTGCCATAACTAATTTTCAAACTTTCAAAAAGTTTGTGGCGCTAAGGCCTTTTGTTTCTTTATTTTGATGGTTTGTTGTGGTGCTAAAACTCGTATCTTAGAAAGTTATGGCTTCTAAAATGCATATTTTTTCTATCATCTTGATGGTTTATTTTATGTGTATATATATATGTGTGTGTGTGTCTTTTTGTTGGTTTAGTTTATAAATATATAATAATTTATATTTAAGTTACTATGGTCAAGTAAAGAAGCATGAGAATGTAAGTGTAATTTCAAATTCAGTTGTGGGAAAGGACAAACCTTTTTGTTTTTTTGGTGGTGTTATCTGATGTAATTTATGTGTTAGTGATATAATCTAGGTGTTAGTGAGTAGACATAATTATACTTTTATTAAATTCATATAAATTATTTTTAATGTATTTTTTATGTTATTATGAACAATGATAGTAGAGTTTAGTTTTGCAACAATCTTGATGTTTTTTTGTATTGGAGCAATGTGTTAGATACCTTCAAATGTTTGGAAACTAAAACTAGGTTGTATTCAATCTAGAAAGATCTATCGCTTCTTGAAATTAGAACCTCTTGGAGGGTATTTAGAAAATTATGGAGTCAATATGAATTACAATCTATTTATTTTTGTCATCTCAAGAAAGAACACAATCAAGAAGCATACATATCATCCAATAGGGCATCAAACTAGCAGTCAACCTCCCTATTGGTTATTGGATATAGGGAAGCTGAAGAAGTATCTAAGGTTTCTTCTTTACAAGATGGACCCTCTCTCAATATATTCATCGATGGGACCTGCAACTATCCCATCATGTAATTTTGGCCTTTTAAGCTCCTAACATAGAGGGATAATGCATATGTGTTGGCCCATGTTGAACATCGAAGTCATCATCAACAATATTTTCATTTATGGCTTATGGGCTATATGCCAACTCCTAGGTCATGACGCATTGTCTAAATATGGAAAGAAATATACAAGGAGAGTAGATGTCGGATCTATGATAAAAAAATAGCGAGTATGTCATGATACACACTAGAAGTGTCTCTCTTAATATCTGAAACCGAATGAGAAAAAATTGAAATAGTAATATGTCTGAAAGAACTATAAGAACTAGAAGGGGAGCTATAATGGGTAGTTTGTCAAAAACAGGAGTGGGGAGCCTATTGTTGTGATTTGTATGCATACAACCGACTGTTGGGATGGGGTTGAGACTAGAAACATTGATGGGGTTGGGAGGATGTAGAGGTGGTCTATGGGCAGAAGCAGTGCCGTCCTTTGTCGATCTCTAGAAGATCCTAGAGGAGGGGAGCACTGGAAAGAAGGAAGTGATCTGTTGAGTGGAGGCCAATCCCAACTGCAAATGTCGCTGGAGGAGGGAACAAAGAAAATAGTAATCATGTTTTGTGGAAACTATGGCATGAACCTATCAATTCAGGAGTCTCACACACACAACTCTTGATATTTCTCCCAATAATTACATCAAAAAAATCGATTTCCTAAAGTTCACAATATTGCCATAGCTTTTATTGACTAAGGCCAACTGAGAAAGGATTGACAAAAGAAACATTAACAGGGTTTCGTAAGTGTGGTTTTTTTGGATGTTTATGTCATGGTTATCATGTTCAACATCACTTTTCCCCTTATTTGGTCCCTCTTTTTGTCTAGGATTTCACTAACCAACAAGAGTTGGAGTGCTCCATACAAGTAAAAGTACCAGAGTACGATGTCCCAAGCCATTTTAGAACTCATATTTATTTGTTTATTCTACTATCAGACAAATTTATGATACAACCTAGTCTAGGACTTGTGTTGCAAAATCTTAAGGGAAGAAAAGGTTGAGTAGGATTTGTGTTGGTGGTACTCAATAATTTGGAAATTTAAGTGCCCGATGAAGACCAAGATTTTTATGTGTCTAATGCTCAGTTATATAGTTCTTATTTGGGATTATATGTAGAGAAAAATCTAGAAGGTGTCCAATATGTAAGGTAAGAAAAGAAATCACATGTCGTTTGTATATTGAGTGATTTTTGTTATTGTTGTATGGGTAGAACTAGAAAGAGGTATTTGTATCGAAGGCTTATGAGTTGGGGTATTTATCAATGTCTCCTTAAAATTTGTGTGTGAGAACATAAAATTGAAAAAGTATAGAGATTTACCTTTTCTATGTACCTGGGGGATCTGACTGGAAAATAATGGTGAACTATTTGATGTTAAGTTTAACATCTCATGGTAGACTATGGCCCTGCTAACTCAGGATCAAACCTCCTCAAGGCATGCTATATATCTTGTATTGTCCATTGTGACATGACGCCCTAGTGGGTGTTAGTACTAATAAAATTGAGAAAAAAAGTTTAACGTCTCACAATTGATAGCAACACAAATCCTAAGAATCATAGAAATATTTAAACAAAAGTCATTAATGAAAGGAAAGAGAGAGGTGGACCCATAAATTATTGAAAAATTTGTGCCATGGGCTTATCTTGATGGGACAACCCAAGGGGAGCCTTTTGTGGGAGGCAGAGGTGGTATTCTAAACTTCTTAAACTCACATTTTATAAATTTAATGGCATAGATTCAGAGGGTACCAACAACAAAGAAAAATTGCTTGCTCTAAAATTGATATTAGCTTAGGTTGTCGAAAAAAGAGTTCAGAAGATTCATGTGATGAGTGAATCTATGCTTATTATTAATTTGATGAAGGGATTAGTACAGGTGTAAGAGATTGTTCTCAATCCAATCTACATTGAAGTTATGTTGCTAAAGTAAGGATTCTGACACATATATTAAGAAATGATTTTTTTTCTAGAATATAAGACAAATTTATATTAAAAAAAAGTTGTGTTGTAATTGCATTCGAAAACAGAGATCCAATGCTAGAACATTACAGCCACAATGAGCTTGATATATCCTGAGTCTCACTTCCATTTTCAATTTTCATAACCTAGAATTTCATAAAAATATTTCATGCTCCCAACTAAAGGTAGCAACTAAAGGTAGAAGGCCATTCTCAAACTTGGTGGGAAAGTCACACCAAGACACTTAGTTTGGAGGGATTTCCCAGTAACTAAGTGGAAGTTGTTTAAAACCCTCATTAATTCATAGTTCTACCCTATTTTGTACAAAGAGGACTAATGGACCTATTGGCATGAGTTCCGATAGAAGCAAGGGGAGAGTGTTAATAGTACACTACCTATTTCAGAAATATTGCCATTATGTTGGATATAAGAAACGAGAGGTATTCATAAAATATTTGGGGTCTCTAAATAGACATTTATGGAGGCAAGTGACTCTCTTTAAACCTAGTACAATTAATGAGGCATGTGTGCGAGAACATTATATGAAGAATATTGGTATGACTAAAGGACAACCAAGTGGTTCAAAAAAGAAAGGCAACCAAGATTCTTCCAAGGAGAAAAAAAAGTGGAAAGCAGAGTATAAGAACACAACAACCACTACAAATCAATGCCAGGATCCAAATAACCATTTCAACCATTGTAATATAGATCCTCCCACCAAATATAAGTGTTGGAAGCTACATCCTGACGTGAATCCATATAACCACAAGAAGAATGCCAAGCATATGAACATGCTAGTCATGGATTCAAGTAACCAGGTAGTGAGTAACCACGTCATAAAAGAGGATTATATTCCTACATAAATCACTTAATTTACCATCTAAAGAGGTTTATGAAAAACAATCCATGTGCTTATATTTATTTAAGGACTTGTCTATTATTCATTTGTAATATTTAAATCTAGATTTAGAAGCTTTGGGCCTGACTTTGTCAACATAGATTTGAGATAATGTCCTTGATTTGATCAAATATCAGCTTCTTTAGGTTATCCAATAAAAAATTGGCTTTAAATATTTTCCATGGAATTCAATTTTGAGTCTAGGGATCAAAATATTTCATACTATGTAGATGTCTCGACTCCTAAAAAATATCAAGGTTGAGAGCGAATGCAAGCAATGTTGCCCAAAACATTTCCTTCATGTAACAAAATAGTAGATTCTCTATAAAGGGAATACTTGGTGTACATGTGTTGCATGGAAATCATTATGAGGTTTTGTGAGTCAATGATGGATCTCACTACACCACATTTCCCATGCAAATGAATATTTGGCCCACATGTGCCATATGTGCCATTTGTGAAGATGGATGTATGAACCATCAAGAAAACATTCTCCCAATATTGGTCACATGACTTGGATAAAAGTAGATGAGTCAGAATGGGGCATTGAATTCTCCCAAAAAATCTATGATAGAGTGGGGAGAATAGTTCCTATATGACTATAAATGGGACCATAGCTTCTCCCGGTAACTCTGTGATGGAGTGGGGATATTAGTCCCATGTTAACTCCCTCGTTGAGAGGGAAGGATGATTTTATAATGACATTCTCTCGAACACTTTGTGATTGAGTGGGGAGATATCTTGGACACCCTGTGAAGGGGTGGAGAGACCACTGCATTGTCTCATACACTCTATGAATTTGTGGGGAGATCTCTCAAACACCTTGTGAAGGGGTGGAGAGGCCATTGTATTCTCCCAAACACTCTATGATGAAGTAAGGATATCTCTAGAACACCCTATGAAGGGGTGGATAGGCCACAACACTCTCTCAGAAACTCTATGATAGAGTGGGGATATCTCTTGGACACCTTGTGAAGGGATGGAGAGGCCACTGCAATCTCCCAAACACTTTGTGATGGAGTGGGAGATATATCAGACATCATATGAAGGGATGGAGAGACCAACACATGCTCTTGGACACTATATGACTGTGTGGGGATATATCTTGGACATCATGTGATGTGATGGATAAATTTAGTGCATTCTCCTAGACACTCTTAGATAGAGTGGGGAGATCTCTAATACATCCTGTGATGGGGTGGAAAGACTAGTGCATATAACTAGTGCATACTGGTGCATAGTAGCACATATTACATGTAGTCTCTCAAATGGAATGGATTGAAATCGTGTATGTGGAGCCACCAATGTACTGGGTTTAGTTGTACTTGACTCCTTGGTAGAATAATTAGTTGAGTTGTTACATGTAGGTTCCTCAATGGACAAGGTTGAGTTGGTGCATATTGACTCCCCAATGGACTGGATTGAGTTGTTGACACTTCTCGATGGACTGATACTGTGTTTGAAAACTTGTTGATGATATAGAGATGTTAGAGATAGTTTTGATTTACAAATGATATCCATACACGGTGTTATAGTATGATGATTCTTCCCTAGGTAAGAGGGATTTTTGATGTAGCAGTTGCATGAGGAATCCTCACGAAGTCGGCCTTAAAAAATATAATAATAAATGATGATTATTATGCATAAAAGACAAGTCATACCAGATAAAGTGTGCAAGTAGGCCCCGGTTAAAGTGAACAAGAAAACATAAAGTCAGCTATAAATAACAAGGTGTGTCACTCATTTTCACCCAACCAAGTTCACTCCACTCAAGGAAGAAGTTCGCTACCATTTAGAAGAAGTATTTTCTGGGGTTACCTATCTTTGGAGGAGTTTCTCCTTTGTTCTCGGGGTTTATCGATCTTCTGCTATATGTGATTACTATGTATTTGGATGTATGTTGCACTTTGAACTAAGATCTCTATAACAAGGTTGTTGAATTTTATCCCTTGTGGTTTCCCATGTCAAAATATTTTGTCTATTCTTTCTATGCTTGGACGTTTTTATTTTAGTGATCCTACTATATAT
>LPNX010089275.1:0-11819 GCA_001517045.1 Pseudotsuga menziesii | reverse complement strand
TTTTTTTTTTTTTGGGGGGGGGGGGGTTAAGAACCTCCCCAAAAGTCCCGAGGATTTGAATTTTTGGGGGGATTTGTTAGAAACTTCCCCCAAAAGTGCAATTTTTATGACTTTTGAGGGGTTTTTTAAGAACTGCCCCCAAATACCTAAAGCAACTTTTGGGGGGGTAGAAAAATCACCGCAAGCCAAAACCACCCCCAAAAGGGTATTTTGTTGTAGTGTGGGATTACACTTCTTTTGTATCAATGCAATAAAAATAGAGTTTAAAGATCCAAAAATGTTCCCTTTCAACCTAACCTCAACCACATTTAAGAGATCCTGTCCCTTTAGTTCAAAGAAGTGAGTGAATAATTCAACATTCCAGCCATCAGGCCCATGAATTTTAGATTTTACAAACAATTTAATGGTGCATTCCACTTCATCAAATAAGACAGGTATACCCACATAAACACCATCTTCCTTCGAGAAAAGTCTAGGATAATGTTGAAGAACCTTGAAATGAGAGTCAATTTTAGTTGCATGTGCTTCAAAAAAGATGTTGGAAAAATGAGTAACAATAGAATTAAAATCTCTACGCTGACTAGCAAACTTGTAGAAAAAATTGGAGTTATAATCCCCATTTCTTATTGTGATTGCATGGCTTTTGAGCCTCCAAGATTATGCCTGAATTCATAAAATTTTGGCTTTCCTAGCTTCAAATTCGATCAATTGTTTCTTAATGGACTTGGGGAACATGCCTAAAGGATGCTGAGTGAAAATGGTTAGAATTTTATCTTCTTTCTAAGCAAATTCCATGGCATGATTACTTTTTTTGAGATTTTCCCAGCTTTTGACTGTTGATTTGATCTTTTTCAGTTTGTTTGTCAAATAGTCCATGGAGAAATCCTTGTGATCCATGGAAGAAGAAATCCAGTAATCCTTGAATATAGATAAGAACCGTAGGATCCTTTAAACATACATCATTAAAATTAAAGGGGTAGTTATTCTTGACTTTCTCCACATCAAATTGAAGAAAAATCAAATGGTGGTCAGAAATGCCATATTTATTATATGTAACAATTACATGTAAATTCATGGGTCAAGTAAATTATCTAGAGATTCTAATGTATACACATATGTGACATAGTATTATGGTCAAGTTTTTACTAGTTAAAAGGTCCAAGTTTTGTTTCTTATATATTCTTAATAGTAGAGGAAGTATAAGTTTTGGGTTATGTGTATCACTAGCACTGGAAGTGACAATGAATTGCATTTAGTGATATAATCTCAAAATATTCTATCTTACTTTTAGTAGTATTATTTAATGTTCAATAAAAATAATGATAGTTTATTCATGTTTCAACTTTACTAATGAAGCAATACAAGTAATAGATAGTCAACAATGTATGAAACAAAATTATATTATAAGATCAATGAATATAACTCTCAATATCAAGTTGAACCTAAAACTAAGGTAATTTCATCGTTGATGCGTAGACATGCAATTTATAACATATATGAATTGTATACATATATAATTATGTAAACTATTACTTATTCTATCCACTAGAAATTAATCACCAATCTATTAAACATGGTTAATACATATAATTAATTTATGAACATTCTAAAGTACACCATTTATATCTATAATTAGAACTTGTAGGTATTTAGCTACGACATAAGGATTCTTAATTTATGCTTGAAGATATATTAAGCTATCCTAATCCTCGAATATATGATTTAGATATTTATTAATCACGACCTAAATTTTTGGTTTAGGCATAAGTCCTTAGTTTTTAACTGTGAACTAATTCTTTTCCAACTGTGAAATATGAATTTGTTTTCAACTTTTAGACAACCTCAAAGTTATGGAGAAATTCCAATTTGAGATCATATTAAAAAAAAAATGTTGAGCATATGGAGTTATGTGATTGGTTTACAAATAACAATGGTTTTAAATTCACGTTCTATTAGGGTTGATCCCTTTTGTTTCTTTGTGAACTTTAGAAAATATTTTGATACAATGCTTTGAAATACAACATGGAATAGATTCTAAAAGATAAAGGTTCATTTTCAATTGAGAGATGTTGCAATAAGGTTATACGAGAATGTTATTTGCAAGTTTAAGAACACGGAGGGTCAATTAAATGATATTAATTGTAATATTGGAGTTAAGGAAGGTTTCCCTCTCTCCCATACCCTTTTTAACACATACATTAATAAGTTAGAAGGTCATTTGGAAGAACCAGGTTGCACGAACATGATATTAGTAGGAATAGTTAGCATCGTTCTTCTCTATGTATAGTGCTTGACCCTTCTAATTATTTGAATGATAAGTGCCTTAAATTTATAAATCATTCACATCATCCCCCTACTAATTGATTTTTTCATAATATAGAGGAGACTACATCCTAGTGACAAGTAAATTCAAGCTAATAAACTATTGATGATAAGGATATATAGGAAGATTACTCAAATTTTGAAACCTATCAACGAACAAGGTATCCTTAGTCAATATATGTAGCTTTGAATTCATCTAGATTTCATAAGGGAAACCATAAGGGAGAAAACCCAACAACTTATTTAGTATAGATTTCGTCACCAAGTGCAATGCCAACCAAGATAGGATGAACCCCAAGGATAATAGCAACTAGATCTCCTCTCCAACGAGCCTCTTATTTCTCTCTCTTGTGCACTTTCTTGAGTGAGGAATGTTTCCAAATGAGAGGAGCGACCTCTCTATTTTTATTCATCAAGTGGGTGACCCTTTTACCTAATTGGGCTTACTTGTTTCTCTAAACAGGGTTGACCTCCTAGAGAGACTCAAAATAAAATTTATATAATATTTCTTGTGGGTATTATTGACCCAACTTACAATAGAAAGGTTACATTATTTATTTCAATTACATTTACATGACTAAGTACGTTAATAATATCTCTCGAGTGAGGTACAACAATAATACAAAGAAAAGTACAATAACAATATCTTCTGAAATTACATTCTTCAATAACTTGGAGGCCTTATTCAAGAATAAAAATCTATTGTGTGTACAAAATTCAACTAATTCAAGTGTTTGAATCAAAGTGCATATAACAAGGTTAATATATGTGAGAATACTTTGATTTTTGCAACACAACTATTTGCACAAAATCAATTATTTAGACTCTTAGGCACTTTGCACAATTCCTTTGAGATTATTTGAGTTGAATATTTTAAGCTCAAAGGGTTTATTTCAATGTTTTTGAAGCATATAAACTCAATTGAATTAATCAAATTTGAGTTGGAGATCCAAATCTATGAAAATGTCTTAAGAGGTAGAGCACAACCTATTTTTCCCCATTTCTCCATTCTTTGCAACTAGAATTTTTGAACAAATCTAAAATAGGCCCTTATAAGTGATTAATTGGTTGTTTAATCATCAATTTAGAAAAATATTGATAGAGTAGGTTGGTAGAATCACCTTAGTTTTAATCCAATCTATTGGTTGACACCTATAGGATCTCTAATCATCTGTGTTTTCTCTTCCTGTTGTCAGATAGAGCATGCATATGCATCGATGTGGGACAAATGGGTGGTTACATGCCTACTTTTTCGGTTTATAGCATGTTTTCCAAAACATGCGCATGTTTGCCAAAACATGCGCATGTTTTTGTTCTCCATATCACGCATGTGTCTATAAATTGCACGCGCATTTTTTTTCTTACTAGCCTATGTGTCCTTTTCCTTATTAGGATAAATCCCCTCCAATGTTAAAGTTAGGAAACACACACACAATTTAGTTTTTCAAATCGAAAGCATGTTTTGGAAATTTTTAATTGCATCTAAAAGGTCACTACTCAACTTCATATGAAGGACCTAAAATACATAGGTATTTTTATTTTTGGTGTAACTTTTTATTTCCTTTCCCATTTGGAAAACAATTGTATGGTGCAAGAGTATATGTGGAGGCCTACATACTAAAAAAATTGTTTAGTTAAGTTAAGAACCTCAAACCCATCCTTAATGGTTGACCTCATTATTTCATGGATTTATTGACTTTATTAATTTTAAATAAATATAAAATTAACATTAAAAATATGGAAAAATAGTAGTGCAAAAGAACCTACCATTATGGAAAAAGTACAATTTTTTCAGTAAATTCCATTATTTTGATACTAAACCATGTCCTTAGCATGAACACGTGCATTATGTTTTAGAGAAAAAATAACATAGAAACGTTACAAATACCCATTCTTCATAACAAAAAGTCACATATTCTTGAACCTTGTTCAATTTCCTACATTTCATATGTTTACACTATATTATAATGAGTTGTTCATGTAGGTCTAAAATTCCTCTTCTTCAACATTGTTGTTTTTTTAGATTTCCATTACAAATAGAGTGTCATGAGAGGTAAGCATTAAATTGCACCATCCCATTATCTACATTTATTTTCAAGTGGCCTAAGCGACTTCTAATATACTTGTAGGTACATGGAAGTGAGATACTATGTGTAGGTGTTGTATGATGCATTACTACTCAAAGGGGTACCAATAGAGGTCACAATGGTGTCCAACAAATGTGATTAAGTACCAATGGTATTCCCTTGTTATTTTCTCCTCGATTGTAGTTTTACCTATAGAACAATATATCTTTGTGGTTATTTAAAAACACTAGAACATGTGGGTGAATCCATGAAAATGGGTAACACTTTTTGGCCAAAAGTGACGATCAAAATTTAATTTTTTACTTATTCATTAAATCGAAGCCCTCAAAATTCATGTATTCTATGTGAATTCTAACATGCAACAAGAAAAATAATTTATAGGACATTATGTCATCTTTCCACACACACACACACACACATATATATATTTAATTAATCAAATTATTTAATATTCCAAAATTGGATTTAATGATAGGTATGTTCTTGTAAATTTTATGGAAAGTAAGTCAACAAGTAGCTTGTGTGCACATAAAATAATTTAGTGATGAATGCGTAATTTTTAAAATATATATATTAACATAATCTACACAAAATGCACTGAGACTCACATTTTTTTAATTTATTATGGATTTTTTTTTCAATACTAATCGTTGGAAAATTTAATTGCATTTCTTACACATGTGTGTGCACGTAAACGTTTTTTACTGGTTCCAAAAGTTGAAAAATAAAAAATACTCTTTTGAAGAGTACACGTTGGTATAGCGCGTATGTATTTATTGAATTTTTTTTGTATTTTTTATGTTGTTGATTTATATTTGTGACGATTCGAAGTTGTGGACATGGTTTTGTAAGTATAAATTTTAGAACAAAATAACAAAAAAAATCATATGAACACATAAACTTGTAAATTTTATGTCAATGAATAGAAGATTCATTGACGGATCCACTGGTATGAAGTACGCCATCTAAGGTGTATCCCATGCAATGTTTTAGGTATGGTAAAAGGTTTAGAAATAAAAGTAATAAAGAAGGGGGTAAATTTCTATTTTAAAGATCTCAATCGAGCTTATTTGCTCGATCAAGGTTTTTAAATAGCTCAATCAAGCATTTTTGCACCTTTTTTAATCATGTTCATTAAGAGTTAAACTCTGGTTAACCAAAACCTCAAACAAGCTAATATCTCGATCAATATATTAGCCCAATCGATATTTTAAAAGATCGGTCAAGAATACAAAAAATAGCTCAATTGAGATACTATTCACCAACTTTTCATTCATTTCTCCTTGTTTCCCTCTCTCCAACCCGCAAACTACCTAGTAATATTTCACATTTATTGAAGTATATTGTATAAAGAAATTTATAAATCACACATAATTTTAAACTTATGAATTGTAACTTCATTTTTACTCTCTTGAGGGTGAAAACGCAAAGTTGGGTAACACTTCCGTGAGAATCGGGTGCCCAAACAACACAGCGGGCGTTATTCGGCCGAATAACGAATCCTTTATTTAGCCTAATAACCTTTAACGGTTAACCGTTTAATTTGACGGAACGGATTGCCAGCCGGTAATTTTTACCAGCGTTTCAATACATATTCGGCCGAACAATTATTCAGGCGAATAATTGTTCGATCGAATAAGTGTTTGGCTGAATAATTGTTCACCATATAAGGTCAGTTGCAGCCTCATTTTTGTTTTTTTCGCCTGCATCGATTTGTCCTCGTCCTCATCCTCCTGCCACCCATATCGTCGCTTGATTGGTTGGTCATTGCTTTTCATCCCCCTCCACGTAACCCAGCCGTCTAATGTGTACATCTGCCATCCTGGAACCCCTCTACCTGTCTGGTTTCCTCTCGGTGTGGAGGTATGTTCATGGAGGTCACTTCGTGGAGGTCTATTCAGCATGGAGGTCTGTTTGTGGAGGTGTTAGTGGTCTTTTTGTGGTGTGGTCTCGTTGTGCTGCCCCTTGTCAGGTAAATATGTGTGTTCATTGTAATTAAATCAAAATCTTGTGTTCATTGTAAATGATTGTTATATCTATTTTTCTGAATTTTGGTTATATAAATGCATAGATCAGAAATAAACTCTATTAAATGTTCATGCTGTTAAAATGAAAAATTATGTTTTTTTATAGCTGATAGCAATGTCATGGGTAATATACTTCACTATCCCTTTGTAGACAATTTGATTAGGATGTTATCTTTTATGTGGAAGAACAGTATAATCTTTTACAATTTATGAGACTGCTTTAGTTGGGAATTAATTACATGAGATTGTACAGGCATTTTATTTCTTTATCAACAACAATGAGCTCGCTACTTATTCCTTTATTAATTAAAAAATTTTGATTTATTGTTGTTAGATCAACTTGAACTGTCACTGAATTGATCTCACAGTTTTTTTTACATTGATAGAGTTGTAAAGTGTTGTATGAATCTTAGTTGAATGAGATAAATGTTAAAGAGTAGCATTGATACTCTGGTATTTAATAAGAGTACAAGACTGTCTTACTTTTTCTTGTCACTGATAGCTTTGTCATGGTTTCATTTGTAATATGGGAACAACTAGTCATAGTTCTATTAGCAATCCGGTAGACATTGAAGTGTTGTGGCTCCATATCTGGAAAAGAGAGAGTACAAATTATTTCCACAACTTGGCATTGACCTTGACATGACAAACAAGGAACCTAAGGAAATGGACAGAGTTGTTGAACTCTGTCCATTTTGATAGAGTTGATCAGATTTGTCCATTTGAACTCTGTCCAAATGGACAGAGTTGATGAACTTTGTCCAAATGGAAAGAGCTCATCAACTCCCTAAGTAAACAACTTATTTCTTTATGTTTTTTCATTGGTAGGGGACAGGATTTCAAAACCTTTTCATTTCATGTCTTGCCTGAGTCACAACTTCAACTGTAGTGTAATAACTATATAGTTTTTTCCATAAGCTCTACTACTTGCTTTAGTCCATACAACTACTAGTCGAAATATAATTCCCATGGCACTTTATGACTATCTTAGTCCATGATGCATTGCATTAAGTTCCATTGCCATTTCATGCTTTTCCAAAACATAGAGAGAAAAGGTTATAGATAAAGGCAAGTTTAAAGAAATAATTGCTTTATCTTCTTATGGGGATGGAGACCAAAACAACCAGAAGTGTAACGCAAAACCATGGGGATAGGCTGGACTAATGGGGGGGAATCCATAGGCATATGTACTCAGTCCCTAATCACTCGCCTTAGTCCAAGTTGAAATCTATATGTCCTTGCCATCTAATGTGATAAATCCATGAAATCACAATAGTTGATTGATAGCAGTCAGTATTGAAACTGAACATGAGTGCAGAAGAAGAAATAGAAGCTCTATCTATATTTAATAGTGATGCTCTCTCTAACAACTCTATAACGACTAGGTAGCTAGTAGCCAACAGTAGTGTCTGTCTATAGAGTAGGTAAGTACTTGCACTTGCCTTAGACTACTTTTTTATACTTAGCAAAACATATTTTAGTACGTTTTATATAAATCAAAAACAAAAAAACATTATTACACATAAAACATAAAATTTTCCGATTAATGATTTGTTTTATCTTATGTGTTTTTAATCTAAATCATAAAATAAACATATAACTTGTATAATGCTTATTAGTTATCAGTTTATATTTACTATTGTATTAGGATATTGTGCATTTTTTTAACTTTAATCTTAGTTCATAGGTATTATAAGGAAGATATTCGTTCATCAACTCTGTCCATGGACAGAGTTCATGAATGAATACTCTATCCATGGACAAAGTTCATGAATGAATACTTTGTCCATGGACAGAGTTGAGGAACTCTGTCCATGCAGAGTTCATGGACAGAGTTCATCAACTCTGACTTTGATCAGTTTACTTAGCATAAGAGTTTTTTATGATTTTATGGAATAATGAAAATTTGTGTAGTTGACATAAAGAAATGTAGCTTTAATTTCATATTTGATGATATTGTTTCCATTAATTTTAAAAATCTAAAATACATCAAAAACACAGAGATTGCTACGTTAATTTCTCATACATCCAACAATAGTGTAGCTATTTTCATTTTAAGAACTATTAGATAATATTAGGGACATCTAGGTCTTTATTAAAAACGTAGTTTTAAAAATCTAAAACACATCAAAAACACAGAGATTGCTACATTAATTTCTCATACATCCAACAATAGTGTAGCTATTTTCATTTTAAGAACTATTAGATAAAATTAGGGACATCTAGGTAATAAAAGCTTAGTTTTTATATTAGCTAGTTCTTTGAAGTTGAGGAATTAATATGTAGAATTTGAATATGTTATGAGTTGATATATTAGATAATGTTAAGGACATATAGGTCTTTATTAAAAACTCTGTTTTTTAGTGGCTAGGTCTTTGAAGATGAGAAATTAACATGTAGAATTTGAATATGATATGAGTTGGTTTGTGTAATCTTGTAGATATCATATCAAATGGAAACAGATAATAAATTATCTTTAATCATTTAAAGAACTATTAGATAATATTAGGGATATCTAGGTCCTTATTGAAATCTTAGTTTTTATAGTAGCTAGGTCTTTGAAGTTGATTAATTAACATGTAGAAATTGATATTTGTGTAAACTTGTAGATATCATATCCAAAGGAAAGAGAGTATCCTTTGAGATAGAAGCATAGGAGGTCATCACATTCTTCGGGACTTGGTTTCCAAAATGAAAATCGAAGATTATCGACTTCACCTCAGGATTAAAGCTTATTGTATAGTTCACATTCATCTGATCATCGACGTGGCGATAGTGGTAGAGATCATTCCCCTTTATCATCTATGGGTGAACGTGGATCTCGACCTTCTATACAGGAGACAAGCGTGGAAGTAGAGCAAGGTTTGCAAGAGGCTCATCATCCTACACATGGTGGTGAAGGTCGAGCAAGGACGCAATATGTCCAGCTAGTTGAGGGTTGTACACCCATTACGACCTATCCATCAGATTTACCAGAGGATATTCCATGGGAAAGTGGTCTTCAACAAACGACCCTTGAAAGTTGGAGTAACAAGTGTAGTTGTTCCAGCTTAAGAAATCACGTCGCTCCTCCAGCCGCCCTCTTGCTCGGGCCTGTTCCAGAGCTGCGTCTATGGCAGCCGCTCCATCTCCTGCTTCTGGCAGTGTTTCTGCCCCCCCTGGGGTCTCTCTCTCGGCGGCCCTCGGGCTCCCTTCCTCAGTCGAGCCTCTTCTTCCCCTTGGCGGTTCCTCTGCAGCAGCTTCGACCCTCGGGGCTCTCCCGGTCAGCTCCGCCCTCCCTCCTTCAACTCCAGGTTCTACTTTGGGCGGCCCTTCATTCAAAGTCATGGCCTCTCGTCGGGCGGAGTCCTCGGTCCAGCATGCTTCGATTCCGGAAGCCCCAGCGATCTCCATAAATTTGCCGGAGGAAGCCCTGGTGCTTGCTTCTGAGTTCAGCCAGTTTGCCTTGGTTTGCAGGTTCAATGGCTTCTGGCCTAGCCTGGCAGATCTCCGCTCCTGGATCTCTTCCGTTTGGTCCCCTCTGCTTGATGGTGAGGTTCTTGTTTGCCCCTGTGCCAAGGGTTTCTTCGTGGCCGTTTTTTATTCTGATAAAGATAGAGACAAGGTTTCCGGCTCCGGGCCGTGGTTTTGGGGCAGAGCAGGGCTGTCCATGCAACCATGGACCCCTAACTTCGACCCAACCACGGCCTCTATCTCTTCCGCTCCGGTCTGGGTGAGACTCCCGTCCCTTCCTCTACATCTCAGGGGGGAGAAATCTCTTGAGTCTATTGGAAACGGTCTCGGGAAGTTTATCTGCAAATGTCCAGAAGCGATTCCAGTCCGATCCACGTTTGCAAGGATCTGTGTAGAAATGGACTTCAACAATGGATTCCCAGCAGAAATCATTCTTCTAGGCAAGGGCTACTCAAGGACCCAGAAGATCGATTACGAGAATATCTGCTTCAGGTGCAGGATCTGCTTTGAAACAGGGCATATCGCCCGTAACTGTGAGAAATTACCCGGAAAAAGAAGACCACCCCGAAGCCAAAAGCCCACTTGGTGGACAGAAGCACCTCCGGAGAAGCAAGTTGAAGGGAAGATCCCGGCGTCAGTACCAAAAGGAGAAGCCGACTCTGCCCCGAAAGAACTTGTTCAGGGAACAGATCCAGTAGAAAGAACTCCGCCCAGGTCTCCAACCCAACGAGACTCAAGCTGGGCTGATATTGCCGACGCAGAAGAAGCACAAGGTCAGCCGGAAAACTAGGATCAGGGCCAAAGCATCGAATGGCAAACCGTATCAAAAAAAAAAACTACCCAACCACGAAAAGATGTAATGACATGAAGCCGCACTGGCTCGCTGAAATAGCTGCGTGCAAGTAGTAAAGTTTTGTTGCAAGTTTGTCAGGATTTTGACTTATTGAGTGACAGGAATTCTCTCTTGATGTAACGAACCCAGTGGCTTGCCACTGTTTTTAATACAAATCTCCATAACCGTTATAGTAAAAAAAAAACAAACGACCCTTGAAAGTTGTAGGGCTCACTATGACAAGCTACAAAATGATCTTTCTAGTTTGTATCTCACTCCAGAGAACAAAAAAAGTATAGAGATGGTTTTGCAATAATTACAAAAATTCATTGAGGTATATGAGGATCTTGGACCAACAACAGATGGTTTTGTTTCCTTGATGCAAATAATGAAGGCACGAGTGATGGGTCCAGACAAGTGGGCGGTTGTGAAGGAAAGAGTGACTAGAGAACACGCCAACTCAATGTTCAACTTCAAAGAGGGCCTAAAGTAGAAAGAATTGAAAGTGCAATATTTTAAGCACCCTGAACTTGCACATTTTTTATATGATCAGTTCCTTGCAGCCTATGGTCGATTGCCAAGGAACGATGAGGTTCCTAATTATTTTACTAGTTTTTTTATGCTGAATTTTTTTTAGGAATGAAACCCGATTATACTGATATTCATTCTGAGTTTTATGGATTTGGAAAGGGGAGGATATGCAATCGAAAAGGTTCCCTTAGAGATCCCGGTACTCTTCGACCTCCACCTCTGATATCTCTTCCACTTAGGCTTGTGACTTACAAATCGGAGATGGAGCCCACATCAGAAGTTGGGACAACTACAAGGCATAATGTTGCCGAAGGTTTGACTTCGACATTTGTAGGAGTTGATGTTTGATTGAGTCGAGAGAGGGCTTGAGCCACTTTTCATCAAGATTTTGTTTAAAAAACAAATGATGAGTTAGATTGTATGGGCATTGAAGATCTAAAGGCCTATGCCAAGATTTGTCGTGATATAGCTCATTAGAGAGAATTTGAGGTCAAAAATGGGCCTCAAAAGGACCAAAATGTACTATAAAAATCAACCAATTACATTCTAGTAGATGACATCATCCCC
>LPNX010089242.1:322839-422399 GCA_001517045.1 Pseudotsuga menziesii | reverse complement strand
CCCCCCTTTTGTACTACATCCTTAGCCCAAAATATTTAATCAACAAAATCTTACCTCCCATCGGTCTTGTATCTTTTTTGTAAAATACAGGTGTTAACACCCTCTATCCAATATTGAATTGGGATTGAATACACCTCTTCATCATGGAGCTTCTCATGCAAAGATTCTTGATACCCTAAATCAACACCATAAATATCATAAGACTATGAAAATCATGGTTGGGAATGATAGTTCAGAATTTCCCTAGGAGAGGGACCATAAAATTGCTCCAAGATCGACCTTGAAAAAGTAAGTATTTGTTGCTACAGACCAATAAAGAGATAATATTTGTATTTTCCTAAACCATCAACCATCTCTAAAAAAATAAGGCTGAAAATGAGGATTAAAATATGTGATAAGAGGGGGGGAAATAAGCTTCTCTAAATTCATCCTAAGATGGAGAGTAGGATATTGTTCCAAGCCTCCATTATGGAGCTCACAAATCTGCTCTAAATGCCAAATAAAACCTACATAAGAAATTCATAGAGTATGCCTAAACAAATTCTCCAAGATGGGAGTACATAACTGAAACAATAAGGTATACACATCCCCACACCTTAATCAATACACATAGTCATCATAGCCAATATTATGAGAGAAAGTGTTGATAAATTGATGCCTAGGCTACTGTTACTTTCATCAAGAAGAGGGGCAATCTCATTTTCCAACTCATCATTCCCCAAGGGTGTATCTTCAAGGAAATAAATGTCATCATATAATATGTCATCAAATTCATAATTTAGATAGAGTCTAAATATTACCACACCTTTGTCTTCAAGTGGAGGAAGAATGAATGAAGGAAAACTTTGACCAATGGGGTCTTAAATGTGAGTCTCATCTAGGGATTGATGTTCAATAGATTCCTCATGGATTTATTGGGCTTGACCTTCAAGGACCTATTCATGGACTTGATCTCTAATATTATCCTCTTTTTTGGCTTCTCCTTGATCTTCAAAAGGATAATGACACATTTCAAGTGGCTAATTGATTTCTTCAACAACGCTTTTTTCTTGATATATTCCTTCCATTTTTTTTAATTATTTTCTCTTTTTCTTCTATGGGAAATGAGGTGAGAGCTCAAATATCTTCAACAAATATGATGCTTTAAATAACCATTTGATATTCACAATCTACAAAATCAAGATGATAGGATTTAAACATTCTACACTTGAAATATCATACCATAATCAAAGATCAATGCTTGATGGGGGATGATCAATAACATACCTCTTTTTGAGATTCCCACATAAATACACATAAGAATAATTTTTTTTGTTCAATCATCCAAGATAAATTTAGAAGGGTCTCTTTTAAATACAGACATTGTACTGTGATCCCTTACTTTCAATTTACCACAAGAAGATTCCAAAAATATTTACCTTGCAAAATTTTGCAAGCTTGAAACATCTTTCTCATGAACATTTGTAAATATTTTGATCAATTAACAAAGTTATTTTACCTCCTTTGGCTTCAACCTCAATTCCATTCCCATGCACCACCCCCAAACAATGAAAGTGAAAATACCATCATCAAGGCATCCTCACTAACAATGTTGAGGTTTACAACAAAATCCATGAATGGTATAATATGTTGTGAAACCATGGAAGGAGTCCCACAAAACTTTGGGAGATGTTTTGATCGTATTTCACTTCAAAAAGGAGGTGGATAACCCAAAACATATGAGAAATCAAAAGGTATAATACGATCTTCATAATATGTCCTTGTTTCCATAAAGACATACTTTTTTCTTCAAAACTTCAAACAAATAATGTGTTGATTCTGAAATATGGAAACATAATGCCTCATACCAAATACATATGTGTGGATTCACCAAGATGAACCTTAAATTCCCTCACATTGTTTCTTATTTCATCGTACAAACACAAATACTTCATAATATTCAAAGGAATAGGTGATTCATCCTTTCAAGGAGTTTCCATGTGAGTAGATAAATATGCAATAGTAATCTCCCACAAAATGGCATGAAGCACGATCTTCAAATTTGTAGGAAAAGGGATTTATCCTTGGCAACGATGTCAAAAAATGTTACAACATGAACTAACAAGTGTTAAATCCGAAAAGTACCCATTGTCACCTCAATAACCACCTCTCTACACTTTCAATTGGCTCTTTTTCAACTCGACGGGTGGATTCCCTAGATAGGATTGCTAGGATATTGCAATGAGGTACAAGGTGATTAGAAGAGTTAGACTTAAAAAATATTGATGTATTTCTTTGTAGTATAGGTGATGGGAGGGTTATTATGACTAGATCCAATCCATAGGGCATATGGAGTCCTAGGATGATCCACCATCAAGCTTTGTTTGCATGTGTTTGACTAGAACCCCTACAAAACACATGCCAAATTCCTAACCCAAACAATGGAAGCTAGGCTTGCAAGTTTCAACAAAGAAGAGTAGCTTTTAGCATACCCCTTCAAGATATTTATCTAGCTCACCCTTAGCCTATGCGAAGTTGATGAGAACCCATTTTATAGATCCAAAATACTTCAATCAAACTACAAAGATAAAATATGATAAACCAATGGAGGAATAATACCTTTCTTATGGACTAGATAAATAGACCTTAAAATGCCAAAAGATATGAGATACGTCAATATTCAACCATCGATCAAACCCAAGAGAAGAAACCATTTACACTTAAAAATGCTCCATAAAAGATATGTCAAGTACGCTCTCATATAAAGAGAGCTCTTAAAAACCAACCATGAGTTCAAACGAGGAAGTGGATGTCTTTACATAGGAGAGTATCCTAACTTCCTCTATAGTAAAATATTCATTATTTTCCTAGGTTTACCCTATTTAGAGTAAAATAGTACAAAAACCCTACTAAAGAAACTAACTCCTAACCAAATACACTTAAAATGGTGTTCATTTGACACATGTAAAATATAAGCGATACATAAGGCCCCAAACAAGGGGGGTGCCTCCATTAAGCAAGGGATCAATGCCAACTGATGATGTAAAGAATATAAAGGACCATTCAAGAAAATATTCTAAAAAGAAATTTTCATATTACAATTACTTCCACATCCAAATGTTTCCAAGTGGTTGCTCCAAGAGATGTCCACAAAGCAACTTCTTTGAACCACAAGGAAAGCACTTAACTTTCAAGGGATTCCATGAGAGGGTGTGTTCCACATGATTAATGGTCCAAATAAACCCTAGAGTTTCCTCAAAGTAACAAATTAGGATTCAATGCCCCTCCAAATATGTCCACATAACAACCCCTTCAACTTCTAGATGCTTCAATAGAAGGTTGTCCTATAATAGTGATAAGGTTCAAAGGTACACACAAACTCCATTACACAACCTTCAAAGAATACAAGGCCCCAAATGGAGATTCTCCTCCAAAAGTCTCCAAATAAACCATACTCCTCAAGCCACGACCTACTCAAGAATTTCCCTTAACAAGATGGGTGCTTATCTCCATATGAGAACAAGTACATGATGTCAAGATTCATAATAGTTCCATAGTGGCAACATCCTCAACCAATCAAATAATAGGTCAACGTTTAAGGAATAAATGGCATATCCTTAAGATGGACACTATGGATTCATTAATAAATATTCAAGTGGATCAACTCTTCATTACAAAATATATTATAAGATGGAATAAACTATTCAAATGAAGGTGATATCTCCTGTGACAAACCTCGAATCAACCTCCCTAGATGGCACACAAATCCTCCAAGATAATTATATCTACGTAAATGGGATGAACACGCTTAGATTTTCCTTTTGTTTGGATTATGAGGAGACAATTCATGGTTGGTTATTGCTGAAATAATGTCCCTATTCCTTGGGAAGAGGGATTCATCATTGTTCATGCCTTTTTTTATTGCCCACAATTATTTGTATTGTTGTTCTAGGGCACAAAATGCATTCATGTTTGATTTAAATGCTTCTTATTATTGTTTTGATTGCCCAAAATGATCTAATGTGTGCCCATAAGTTCCCATAAGTTAATATGATGTAGAGATGAGGATGAATAATGCTCATATCACCGATTCAATGAGTTTTAATGTTGGTGCCCAAAACATAAGCTATTGAGCTGGGATGTATGCGGTTACCCACAAAATTTTCAAAGTAATAGAATAAAGTTCTTGTTCTATCCATTTTCTGCGCAAGGTATGTGTGATTGAATGGCGTGAGTTTATACTAGTTGGATGTAAAGTATTTATTTTATGATGAATGCGATGAATGTTAAGGTAGAATGAAGATTATGCTAGGTAAGATGAAAGCATACCTCCCTATGTAAAACTAATTCAATATCTATGCAATTTCCTATGCATATCTCAGGTGAGACTTTACTCTGTTCACAGGGTATTGAAAATGTATGTTCCTATGGGTTTTTTCTTGGTCATTTATGTTTGAACCTCGGGTCTGACACAGTGCATCCAACAATGGTTTCATTTCCATGATCTCACAGGAATTGTGTAGGAGGGTTAAAGATAATAGGTGGAAGTCTTCGAAAGATGAGATCGAATAATGGCTGGAAGGAAAGGAGGATGAATTCACACAAAAAGAGACCATTGAACTCTAAATATTGCCTCAAGATTAGAAAGAAAGGTACACTTACTCAGATATGCATGAAATTTTCTTTTATAAAATTCTTATTTTGATCTAGGAATGGTTTGAGATACAATATGAGATACATAGTGCTTGGAGTACACCTGTACTAGTCATGTGAACTGAAGGGAAGAAAATAGAGCTGTTAAATCTTGATAATACCTCGTCTATATTTGTTGATTTCTAGTTCTTGCAAGTGAAAGAAGGATATATCATAGAATTCGCTATAGAAACCACTGAATTGTATAGTCGTGTGGAAGATAAGTTTGGAGTAGGACCAATAAAGAGGTTCTTGGAGTGAATTCCCTTGTGGTTGAAGATGCTTTTGATTGAGAAGGGGCTAATGACAATGGACCATGATAGTATGGCAGTGTAATCTCTATGCTAGGGGGTGGGGTATGAATTAGAGGGGGGAATCACTTGGCGTAATCATGGATCCAGAATAACAGTAAGTATAGAGGGAGAAAATACACGTAAGAAGGGATAAAATGAGGCAAGCAATAAGAAGAAGGAAACAAGAAAAGCAGTCGATGAGTGAAGATAAAGATCAGAGAAGAAAGAAGAATTCCAGAGATGGGATTGCATGAAGAGAATGCGTAGAAGGTTCCTTTGTGATAGAAGGGCACACATAGTCTGGACAAGGAGAGTGTTCAGAGGATGAGAGACATCTCAAGAGGCACAGAATGGAAGAAAGTGAGAGATCTGATAATAATAGTGAGATTATCCCCTTGAGACTGAAGGGAAAAAAGAATCAAGAAGATGGATTGAAATTGTATGTAGACACTTGCATAGTGGTAAAGGAGGATGCATAACCAAACCTAAGATCCCTTAGATGTGATATTGTGAGAATATGTATGTCAAGGTATGAACCCCACTTCACCCCAACTCCCCAGTTCCCTTTGTCTAACCAAGAAGACTAGTTAACAATTGAATTTGTGAAAGAAGAAAGTTTTTAAGTAGATATTAGAGGTATATCATCTAGTTCTACCCAACATAGTACCCTATTTATGTAGCGTATGAGAAGTAATAATAGTCCACTAGTTCTGAGTCCAAGAAATAATAAGCCTACTTTAGGGAATTTGGCGATGCCAACAAATTCTAACTTGAAACTACCTTCCTTCTATGGGACATGGAACGACAATGCACAATAGAATTGGTTCACTTGCGAAGTAATATGGTCTATGAAGAATATCACAGATGATGCTAGAAAGATTGCACAGCTATAGACCGCATTCAGAGAGAGGGCGCTAACCTGGTACATGAAGTATAAGACCATTGTCACCACAAGCCAGACCCAATCACTTAACACAATTAAAAGAAATATTTTAATGGAATTCCAGCTTCCATAAGTTGAAGTATAAACTTATTGCATTAATGATATTAAGGAGATTAAACAACAAGATGGTGAGTCTATCTCACACTCTGACCAATGATTCAAGGTTTTGAGAGATCGTTTAAGTTTTCAAATAATGGATGTACAACACCGTGAGTGGTTTATTGCAAGTTTGACACCACATATCAGAAATTCGTTGACACAACAGAAGGTGGAAACATAATATGATTCCATCAAGATCACAATAAGACTGGAAGTGACTTTGGGAGCATCGTCAGGAATGACACAAGTTCAAACATATCTAGCGGAGTTGTAATGTACCCAACCTTGAAACTAAGGCTAGAGGCACCAAACAAAACGAACGAGGGAAAGGATGAATTAAGTTTTGGCATAGTTGATTAAGGTTTCTAAGTATAATTCAACAAATCATAAATCCAATTAAATAAATATTCATCCTTTAAAACAATAAATTGCAACACTTTTAAAATGCCAAAAAAGTCTCTCCAATTACTCATGCAAATGTAAGATCATGAAACTCAACCAGATTCACTATATTATTGTAATTATACCTTAGCATCATTAGAAAATTCATAACTGACCATGACAAACCCATAACACTAAATACTCATATTTTCATAATTATGTGCTAACAACTACAAACCAGAATTTCCAACAGCGAAATTAGGCAATTTACGACACTTCTGTAAGTCTAGATTTCAATAGTTTTTTTTTTTTAGAAATTTTCAGTGCTCATTGGAATAGATAGTATTTCCAACAGCAAAATTAGGCAATTTACGACACTTCTGTAAGTCTAGATTTCAATAGTTTTTTTTTATAGCAATTTTCAGTGTTCATTGGAATAGATAGTAGACCAAATTATACAAACATTCAATAATGAGAAACAAAATATACATATGTTCCATCTACATCCATTGAACCATACAAGAAATTAGATCTATAACTAGTTGTTAAATTCACAACTAAATCATCTGATAAGCCTTTGAATCCCCGCGAAACCAAGTACAAGTCCAAATAAAAAGCATATAATCCTACAAAGGAATTATAAATCCACTAAGGGAACACTATCATGATCAGGTACATCCATACAAAAATTGATAGTTAGATCTACAGAGAGACTGTCAGTTCATTCTAGTTTTCAAGAAGAAAATTCCATTTTCTAGTGATCAAAACTATGTAATTTCTTATGTAGGGTCATTTAAAGATATTTCCAGTCATGGAGGGTGCACTTGTAGGTGAATTTACAACAAATAAACATAAATGAATAAGACCATAAATTGTGATAACAATCCGATCTATAAATCATGCGGAAATTGGCTAGTTTCACTAGAAAGATCATCCACCATGCAAGCAATTATTAGCAACTATTCCATAATCATAAACATAATCAAAATAAGCCATCTAGGGAACAAAAGAAGCATGGAGAATAGCATATAATTGATATTTCAATCATATCTAATATATATACATTATAAGCAATATCCCATGGTAAATACCATCAATCTGCATCCATCGCTTTACACAATAAAAAGCACTTTCACAAATAAATGTCAACTCAGCTTCCATGGTTGCAATGAAACAACAAATGATTCATATAAACATATAAAATAACATAAACTAAGTCACTTATCTTATGAAGGTGCAATTGGAATCTACCGGACCACGTTCCTACCAACCTTGGGTAGTGTTAGCTAAATCCTCTTGGACAGACCACCCCCAAGTTGAGGCCACAGAACCACAAGTGGAGGTGCACTCAAGATTAGCTCAAATATTAGTTTGAGAAGCCACAAATCAATTCCTCACCACATACTTACTCCTCCTCCTCACTACCAGGTGTAATGGTAATCCCTTCACCTCCTAGGTCTTTGAGGACATTGCCATTCACCATCAAGATTTATGTGCGGGTATAGGATAGAGACAAGTGGTGGACATGGAGGAACTATACCAGAGTTGCTCAGCGTTACTTCAAACATGAAACAATATCCTTGTTCTCCACTTACAAAGTAAAGATAATTAGCTCAATTATGAGTCTGAGTAGCTACAACTCAATGCCTCTCCACCTACTTACTCCTCCACCCCACTACGAGGTGCAATGGTAATCCCTTCATCTCCTAGGTGTTGATGCTTGAGAAAATATGAAGATCTTCGAAATTTAAAACTTTATTAGCAAAGATACTGAATATGAATCAAGATAACATTCAAACACACAATTTATTCATCCATAACACAATATGTACCCTAAGAAAATCCTCACAATAATGAGGATGAAAAACCCAACAATTCTTTAGAGTATAATAAATAGATTTGCAGATAATGGATTTTAACAATAGCATGTTTCCCGATAAGAGAGAACACAAAGCAATTGAGATTATAGATCAATTGTAAAGTGTGATGAACTTTCCATGTGCCCAACACATTAATAACAAGCCAAAATCATAGCCACGCAAGCTAAGGTGAATGTTTGCATACCAATAGTGCACACATGCACCACAATTGTGAATTTCCTTTTTAGAATAATAAATATTTACATTGAAATATTCATCATGCACAACTAATGGGCGATACCTTCCATCATGGACATTAAGTGACATTGGAGTGAACTCATTATCTAAATGAATGTAGATCATTTAGTTGGCAATCTAACATAAGTTTCATAGTACTTTAACTCAAGTGTCGACATTCAAACAATTTTATAACTCAAGTTTCATCTTTTGATTACCTTAAGTGTCATATTTTAGTTTACCTAAAGTGTAAATGCTTTAGTTAACTAGTCCATATTCCTTTACACTTAGTTGACTATTATTAACTGAATCATGCTAATTGATGAACAATGAGTTCTTCTTTACTTAAGTGATTGCATACATTAATATTTCGATTGATGCTTTAACTGAAGCACTGATTGAGGCATACATATTTAACTGAATGTTAGTTATTCATTGGCAATTCGAATTATATTTATATCTTTATTTCTCATCTCTTTATCTAATTTACTACATGGTCTATGTGTTAACATTAATCATCTATCATATCATATTATATTCAAAAGAAATTTCACATGTTATGATCATATTATATTACTCTCGGACCATATAGTCATGTGTTAAAGTAATTCACTCTAAAGATGATGAGTCTCTAGTGGAGACTTAATAGCTTTATTCATCTCGAATGACCATGGTTATTAATATTTCACATAACATTTGATGCTTCAACATACAAAGCATCTAACTCTATAACTAGATGTCCACCCCATGGGTACACACTATCACTAGGTGTCCGCATGAGAATCATGACTTGATATTACTCACAAGTCCTCCCCTATAACTTGAGGCCCACCTCATAGGGTACCTTCTATGAGAATCGTGACTTGATATTACCCACAAGTCCAACTTGATATCACCCACAAGTCTACAGGCTTGATATTACTCACAAGACCTTACAACATCACCACCTCAATCATATGAGGATGATAGAGACAAGTGGTGGACATAGAAGAACTATACCAAAGTTTTTCACGCTTGAAACATGACACAATATCCCCATGCTCCTAGCACACATCTCACACACATAAGAGAGCATACATGGGTTGCCAAGATCACAGGAAATGATGGCATGAACAACTCCCCTCCCATGAATGAAGGAAGGGATTAATAAAAATCAATTCAAATTCCTTAATACCAAGTAGAATTGCTCTCTTAGAGGGCTACTCAAAACTAGTGAGGCTACTCAAAACTACTGAGAAGTAACTCCAAATCACTAAGAGCTTCTCTAATTCACTAGGTGATCTATTCAAGTTCTCTTTGGGAATCTAATCCTTTGGGTTAGGATTTTCCCATATTGTATTATTATTATTCATCATTTTCATAGGGGCGACCAAGAGTCAGAGGGAGACCAAATACCACTTGGAATATGAAACCAAGGGTCGCTACTTCTGAGGCATGTATGTATATTAGTTAATGAGAAGTGAGAAGTAAGTGTGATTTGACGTGTTATCTTTCTGTTTTCTGTTTTATATGGTTAGTTTATTGGGCTAAACCATAGTAGATCCAAATCCTAGGCTCTATCAAGCGCCGAGATGGATCAAATCTCTTGAGGTGCAAACCCTTTCTTAGGTATCCNAGTTTGTTAGGAACGAACATTACAACATTTCCCCATACATGGTTTTCAAACCATATGCAAGGCCCTCCTACAACCATGGGTTGTTTAGGAGGCCTTGCACATGATCTTAAAACCATTTGCAAAGTCCTCATAAACCATGTACAATAAAACCATGGGTTATTTAGGAGGCCTTGCACATGGTTTAATAAAAACCATGTGCAAGGCCAACATTTTTTTGCAGATAATTCTTGTTATTTATTATTATTTTGTTAGGTAGGAACATTACAACATCTCCTCCATATTGTGTTTTTTTCTTGACCCGCATATTTTTTTAAAGGATAATTAATTTTTACTCTTTTATTGTTTTGTTAGGTAGGAAGATTACAACATCTCCCCCATATTAGATTGTTTTTGTGGCCAACATTTATTTTGGCTTATAATTAGAAAATTTAATTTTTATTAATAAAAATAACGTTACGTAACGTTACAAGATCTCTCCCATACTGGACTGTAGAGCGACTTTCGGCGCAATTAGCTTTGGGTTTGCCAATAATATGTGCCATACTGGGCTGAGCTTATTAAGAGCTCTAGCCTCTCCAATAGCTCGCGTTCCTGAGCTTATTAAGAGCCTCTAGCCTCTCCAATAGCTTTTGCAAGCCCTATCTTTGACATAGTCGATGATATATTTCTGCTCATGACATTCAGCTCTTTGCCAACCTAATTCTGTCCCCTTAGTCTACAATATTCTCTGCTCCTTATATGGCTTTCGTTCTCCTACTTAGCTGTCTAGCCACTGCATCAGTTCATTTCTTTGCACTCTGCCTCCTCCCACAGATTTTTCTCAATGAACTTTACAACAGTCTTCCTTCATCATAAAATAATCCTTTGGACTGGGCCTTTCCTCATTCTCGTGAAGGAGAAAACCCTAATTTTCATTAAAAGAATCCTTTGGACCGGGCCTCCATCAGCTAGTGCATGAGACTAGGTTAAAATGTGTCTCACTCATTTTTGTGATTGCTGCGACTTGAAGACTGTTCGCATGAATACCCTAAATCCTGTGTGTGTATGGCGTTGAAAATTGATTATTGGAGAATCCACGGTGACCTTCTATCATGGAGCTTCCCATCGACGTCCTATCTTCTGGAAAACTACGACCTAGTTTGTATGGTGTTCTCACCATCGCAAAGTCGTGTTGATGTTGATGGTGTAAGCTCCCACGTCCGGCCAGCAGTTCATCTTCTTTGAGCGGCTCCTCAAGATCTCCAATGGTTCATTTGGTTTGGCAACCGTTTCTTGCCTGGGAGCTTTTGGAGTGGTCCATCACCTAAATTTATGGAACGTTTGACACATAGCCATCAGAAGCTTGATGGGAGCTTGGCTATTTAAAACCCCTATTGGTCCCCAAGCTCACTATCTCAATCCCCTTCAGTTTTACACCATCAAGAAGGAGAAAGCAGAGCTTGGAAGCGCCGTACAGGAAGCTAAACCTTGTGGAATAGGGAAATCTTCTACAACAAGTTCAGTAGCATAAATGGCTGGAGGTATGATCTATTGGGAATTCCTATTTCGATTCTGTTTAAGAGTTTAATTCCACATTTGTTCAGAATCGGAATTTTTGCAAACAGTTGGTATCAGAGAAATTATCTCTACCTTGGTGTTCTGTATGTAGTTGCCAGGGTTTTTTCTGTATGTCTGGCATTGTTTGTTTGGGTGTTATAACCTCCTGTTAGACAATCGTGACCTCTTGCTAGACTGCCGTGAGCTTTTGAGGTAGCCACGTGACCTGTTGTAGTGTACTGTGAGCCTGTTGAGGCTGGGTCGTGATTGTTTATAGCTGCTATGGATTGGGCTGTTTGTTGGTTTTTCACCCTGAGCCGTGGACTATTTGAAGGCATATGGTTATAGAGTACTCCTTGTGAGTATCGGCGCTTGGATTATGATGGCGGGCTTTCGCTTCTGTTATTATGCTGGGCGTTTTCTTGTTGTGCGAGCTAGGCATTTTGTTGGGCAAGCCGAGTGTGAACCAGAGGCTGGACATCTGCGTCCTGAATGGGCTGGGCGTGATCTGGTAAAGCTAGCGAATGAGAATGTTGACTTGGTTGAGCACAAACCTGAGTGTGTTGGTTGTCTCTCTCCCCCTTATTCATTCTGCCAAATATTCTTTCTTGTTGTCTGTTAGAATCTTGGTTTCTGATGGTTGTTACCACTAACTTTTTTGTCAAAGTAAGTCCAGAAATTAATTGAGTGGGGGTCGTTTTTACGGCTTGGTTTTTACTTGTTTTTGGATTTAGCTATAAATAAGAAATTTTGATTTTAAGCCAAACCCTATTTTTGATTTGAAGAAGTTTAGAAACGCAAGCATTTCATTTTGTTGGAGTTTATGGGTTTTTAAATGAGTAAATAATATATATATTATATAAAAGAATAATTATTTCCTTTATATATGATTCATATGCATTTTTGCATGTCTTTTAAGGATCCGGAATTATAAACCTATATGGTGAAAGTTTATTTGCAATGAGTGTATATATATATATATATATATATATATTATAAAAGAATAATTCTTTCTCTTATGTATGATTCACATGCATTCTTGCATGTCTCTTAAAGATACAGAATTAAGTAAAGGGTTTGAAGTTTCCATTATTAATTCTGGAACTGACAGTGGAGTTTAATCTATTAATAATGTCTAGTGATCTATATGATATTTAATTAGAGAATAGCCACAACATCTATAATTAATTAATATTATATTTTTGTTTAGGATCACATAAAGAAAGTTTAGACATTGATTGTAATTAATTATACTAAATATAATAAATTTTATCCCACAAGAATTTTTATTATATTTATGTAATTAATTAGGATAAAATATTGAATTATTCATAACTTACCCACATGAATTATGAATTAATAGTTTTATCATAAAGAATATTTGAATCTGCTTGAATTAAAAATTTAGCCCACAGGCAATTTTTATGTCATGAGATTCAATCTTAAAGCATGAATTTACATTGGTAAAACATGAAATTTTATTTGGTCTCAATTTTAACGTAAGCATGTGAGCTTTATTTTTATGCAGTTGTACAACCTGCAAATTTCTCTGAAATTCGTTGTGATATCCCTGAACTTAAGGGAGATAACTATAAGGTTTGGAAGGAGAGAATTCTCCTTCATTTGGGATGGATGGACATGGATTATGCTATTAGGAAAGGTGAACCACCAGCACTCACCAATACCAGCACTGCAGCGGACATCGCGCTTTATGAGCGATGGGAACAATCTAATCGTTTAAGCATGATGTTCATTAAGACTAGAATTTCAGCTGGTATTCGTGGTTCAGTTGATCAGCATGAAAGGGTCCGAGATTTGTTGAAGCGATTGATGATCAATTCGTCACTTCAGACAAGGCACTAGAAAGCACCCTAATCATGAAGTTCTCATCCCTAAGGCTCACCAGTGTGAAAGGTGTGCGCAAGCACATCATGCAGATGAGGGACACTGTGGCTCAATTGAAGAAACTCGAGGTTGAAATATCAAAGTCTTCCTGGTGCACTACATCTTGAACACCCTTCCGCACCAATATGGACCTTTCAAAATCTCATACAACACACATAAGGATAAATGGTCCATAAATGAACTCATGACCATGTGTGTTCAAGAGGAAGAAAGACTGGTGATGGAACTGGGAGAAAGTGCAATGCTGGAAACACACAGGAAGGGAAAATCGCAAGCCAATAAGAAAGGGAAAGGTAAAGTACCTCCCCAAACTGATATTAAGAAGGTTTCCAAGTGTTTCTTCTGTAAAAAGAAGAGACACATGAAGAAGGAATGCGAAAAATTTCAGAAATGGCTTGTGGACAAAGGTAATGCAATCTCGTTTGTTTGTCATGAATCTAATATGGTCAATGTCAATATTAACACTTGGTGGATTGATTCTGGATCAACAATTCACATTTCGAATTCCTTGCAGGGTTTGCAAAACCTAAGGAAGCTAGTGGGAAGTGAGCAAAGCATCTTATCAGGAAACAAGATGGGCTCGCATGTGGAAGCTATAGGAACATGCTATTTAATTTTAAGTAGTGGCTTTGTTTTAAGATTAGAAAATATTTTTTATGTTCCAAGTTTTTCTAGAAACTTGATTTCAGTTTCAAGACTTGTACCTTTTGGATATTCCTTTAACTTTTCAAAAACATCCATTAGTTTATTTTATAAATCTAATTATGTTGGGAATGGTATTTTTTCTGATGATCTTTACTGCATTAATTTACAAAACAATGTCACTTATGATTCAATGCATGTTCACACTGGCACTAAAAGATGTGTTATTAATGAAGATTCCTCTAAATTATGGCACTGGAGGTTAGGTCATATCTCCATAGACAGAATTAAAAGATTGGTAAATGAAGGAGTACTTAATACTCTAGATTTCACTGATTTTGAGACTTGTGTGGATTGCATAAAAGGAAAGCAAACCAACAAGTCAAAGAAAGGTGCCAATAGGAGTTCAAACATATTAGAGATCATACATACTAATATATGTAGTCCAGAGATGGACTCACATGGTCAGAGATACTTCATCTCTTTTATAGATGATTACTCACGATATATGTATCTCTACATGCTTCATAAAAAGGACGAAGCATTAGATGCCTTTAAGATATTTAAGGCTGAAGTAGAGAAACAATGCGGCAAGCAAATTAAGATCGTGAAATCAAATAGAGGTGGAGAATATTATGGTAGATACACAAAAGATGGACAAGCACCTGGGCCATTCGCTAAATTTCTTCAAGAGCATGGGATTGTTGCCCAATACACCATGCCTAATTCACCTGACCAGAATGGTGTAGCAGAAAGAAGAAATCGAACTTTATTGGACATGGTGCGGAGTATGCTTAGCAGCTCCAATCTTCCTAAATCCTTGTGGAATAAAGCACTTAAGACGATAGTGTATATATTAAACCGAGTTCCAACCAAGGCCATTCCTAAAACGCCATTTGAGTTATTGAAAGGTTGGAAACCAAGTTTGCGACATATGCGCGTTTGGGGATGCCCATTTGAGGTGAGAATATATAATCCACAAGAAAAGAAGATGGACCCAAGGACCATTAGTGGGTATTTCATTGGATATGCTGAAAGGTCTAAAGGTTACAAATTTTATTGTCCATATCACAGCACTAGGATTGTGGAATCAAGAAATGCAAAATTTATTGAAAATGACTTGATCAGTGGGAGCAATCTAACGAGGAACATAGTTTCCGAGAAGGATCATTCAGAATCTCAACCTTCCACCTCAAGTGATAGATTGGTTATTGTTCACAGCACGCCTCAAGTACAATCTGGTGTTGAACAACCAATTGTTGAAGTTCCACAAGCTGCTGACGGCATTCTAGTAGATCAAGTAGTTCAAGAGTTTCCAAACACTTTTGAACAACAAGTTGAACCACATCTTTCTCAAGAATATAGTGATACAACATTGAGAAGATCTACTAGACCAAGGATATCAACAATTCCTGATGATTATGTTGTGTAATTGCAAGAATCTGACTTTAATGTTGGAGCCGAAAATGATCCCGAGTCCTTTTCACAAGCCATGAATTGCAAAGAATCATAATTATGGTACAATGCCATGAAGGAAGAGATGAATTCTATAAAGAGTAACGAAGTCTGGGATCTTGTTGAGTTGCCTAATGGTGCAAAATCCATTCGATGTAAATGGGTCTTTAAGACAAAGAAAGACTCATTGGGCAACATTGAGAGATACAAGGCTAGACTTGTTGCTAAATGATTCACTCAGAAAGAAGGAATCGACTACATGAAGACTTTCTCTCCTGTATCTAAGAAATATTCTTTGCGCGTTATTATGGCATTAGTAGCCCATTTCGACTTGGAGTTGCATCAAATGGATGTGAAAACAACTTTTCTAAATGGAGATCTAGAGGAGGAGGTTTACATGAAACAACTTGAAGGATTCCCCTCTAGTGATGGTGAGCAATTGGTTTGCAAGCTCAAGAAATCCTTATACGGTTTAAAACAAGCATCCCACCAATGGTATTTGAAATTCCACAATGTAATTTCTTCTTTTGGTTTTGCAGAAAACATTATGGATCAATGTATATACCTAAAAGTTAGTGGGAGTAAAATTTGTTTTCTTGTTTTATATGTGGATGACATTTTGCTAGCAACCAATGATAAGGGTATGCTACATGAAGTGAAACAATTCCTCTCTAAAAATTTTGATATGATGGATATGGGTAAGGCATCTTATGTCATTGGTATTAAGATCCATAGAGACAGATTTCGAGGCCTTTTAGGTCTGTCTCAGGAAACCTATATTAATAAAATTTTAGAGAGATTTCGGATGAAGGATTGTTCACCAAGTATAGCTCCCATTGTGAAGGGTGATAGGTTCAATTTGAACCAATGCCCGAAGAACGACCTTGAAAGGGAACAAATGAAGAACATTCCATATGCTTCTGTTGTCGAAAGCCTAATGTATGCTCAGGTCTGCACAAGACCTGACATTGCATTTCTTGTGGGAATGTTGGGACGATATCAAAGTAATCCAGGTATAGACCACTAGAGAGCTGCAAAGAAAGTAATGAGGTATCTTCAAGGAACTAAAGACTACATGCTTATGTATAGACGGACGGACAATTTGGAAGTAATTGGCTACTCAGATTTTGACTTTGCTGGATGTATTGATTCACGCAAATCAACATCAGGATACATTTTTATGATGGCCGGTGGAGCTGTATCATGGAGGAGTGCCAAGCAAACCTTGATTGCCACTTCCACTATGGAAGCCGAGTTCATCTCCTGTTTTGAGGCTACTCTACATGGTGTATGGCTTAAGAGTTTCATTTCTGGGCTTAAAATTATGGATTCTATCTCTAAGCCATTGAGAATGTATTGCGACAATTCAGCTGCTGTTTTTATGGCTAAAAACAACAAAAGTGGGAGTCGAAATAAACACATCGACATTAAGTATTTAGCCATCGGGGAACGTGTTAAAGCAAAGAAAGTGGTCATTGAGCACATCATCACTGAGTTGATGATCGCTGATCCTTTGACTAAGGGCATGCCACCATTTAAATTCAAGGATCATGTACTGAATATGGGACTTGGTTCCATTATGTAGTTTCTCATTGTGTGGACAATGTTATTTTTAATGAAAGTCTTAATTGTTGTGATGTTTTTTCTCATACATATGTGCACCTTAAGTTTATTTGAGAAAATTCATCTCTGAGGACCAAGAATAAACATAAGGTTTATTCATTAAGAAATTGTTGCCACATAAATTAAAATAGCAATAAATACATAGTGATACATGGAAGGTAATACTTGTCATAAGAGAACTTATCGCCATGATTCTTGTATCTATTACTTAATACAGATTGTCCATAGGTTTTAAGATGAGACATTAAGTTTGGAAGTATGGACCAAGTGGGAGAATGTAAGCTCCCGCGTCCGGCCGGCGGTTCATCTTCTTTGAGCGGCTCCTCAAGATCTCCAACGGTTCATTTGGTTTGGCAACCGTTTCTTGCCTGGGAGCTTTTGGAGTGGTCCATCACCTGAATTTGTGGAACGTTTAACAGATAGCCATCAGAAGCTTGATGGGAGCTTGGCTATTTAAAACCCCTGTTGGTCCCCAAGCTCACTATCTCAATCCCCTTCAGTTTTACACCATCAAGAAGGAGAAAGCAGAGCTTGGAAGCGTCGTACAGGAAGCTAAACCTTGTGGAATAGGGAAATCTTCTACATCAAGTTCAGTAGCATCAATGGCTGGAGGTATGATCTATTGGGCATTCCTATTTCGATTCTGTTTAAGAGTTTAATTCCGCATTTGTTCAGAATCGAAATTTTTGCTAACAGATGGTTGCTCTAGCGTTGATGTTGAAGCTTGATGACTGCATGTAGTATGAAGACAAGCATGAAGACCTGTGTGGATTTGTGAATGCGTGAAGCACTAGTTTCTGGAACACTGCGTTGAATTGTAGAAGACCACGAAGCTGCGTCTGGAGGGTACATGTGCATATTGCATGCTACGATCTCCACTTGGAGGTTGGTGGAACTCTGCGTAAGATTAAATAAAGAATACTGCCTCTAAGTTGCCTGGGATGTGGAATTAAGACTGAATAAGTTTGTCAAACCGTTTGCATTGAGCGTGCTCTTCTCTGCCCGTGGAGACCATCTACTGGTGTTTTTCTCTACCCGTGGAGACCATCTATTGGTGTTCTTCTGCACTAACACCTCCACGGTAAAAGAGTAGCTAGTGTGAGAAGGATTTACTGGAAATAACACATATTGGATACTGCACAAGAGACCTATCCGAGATAGAGAAAATGACATTAGCGATCAAGCTACATGAGCTGTGATGCAAGTTAACGTGTGGCTCACTCATTGCATCTGGAGGCTGCAAACTATTGTTGTGTGAAAGAGGTGAATATCTGCGACTCTCCTCTCCTGCGTGTTGATGAACGTTGGTGCTGCGTTCAAATCTTCCTCATAACTGTTGCGTTGAAGTTTGATTAAACTGCACAGGTGTGTGAGGAGTTGTGTAGTGGTTCGAGGTCCTTGATATCCATGTGTCTAGAGAGGGAAGCTATTGGTGCTTTCTAAGTGAAGAATGTGAATGTGGAGAACCCTATAAAGTCTTTGCATTGCTCCGTGCTATAGTTTTTATTGAAAGTATGTTGAAAAGGATGCTTCATTTTCTTTGGGACTTCTTATAGTGAAGAGCATCTGCGACAACGACTTCTACGGCTTTGAAGATGCGGTCACCATTCGCGCCTTCAATATAGACCAGGTGCATGTGCATTGCACTTACGAAACACCTTACAATCCCGACGATCTAATGGTGCGGCGTGAGGTCTGTAGAGATTAGTTTCATCCCGATTGCAGAGGTTTGAGTGTCGAAGAAGCAAAAACCATGAATAATTTCATTTGCTTAAATTGCTCAAAACATTAATTTGCACTATGCTTAATGGTACTGTGCATCAAAACCCTAATGGCTGTTGGAAAATGTAATTACTCGCAGATTCGTACCTAACTCTCCGTCGGAGTCTGTACCAGTCAAGATCTTTTCGGTTAGTATCACAAGAGGGAAGAGTCCACGATTGGGCAATGTAAAGTAGTCGAATTTATTTCTGAAGCTAAGTTGTTAGGTAGATAGTTATTACAATCTTTAATGGTGAGTTAGTCGACTCATGTAGAAGCAATTCTCAGGTTTCCTATAAATAGAAGAAGCAAATTGTAAATTAGGTTAGAGACACAAGAGACAGACACAATAGAGAGACAGAGGAACTCAAAGTGAGAAAAAGAAGTTGAAGCTCAAGCTTCTGTGTAAGTGACTCACTCAAAGTCTAAGAGCGGAAGCTCTGTAAAATGATGAGTCTAATACTTTGTTATTTCCGCATAAGTTATATATATGAAATAGTTTATGGTTGAATGTGTTTATTTTGGTGCACAATATTTCCAAATTTACTTGTGTAAATATCTTTTACCATTACAGTTGAGTGAAAGAACAAGAACCCATAAATTTCTCAGCCCGTGAAAGTTCCATGGTTTTAAGGCACATTGGTCAACCCAAGTCTTCCTACATATTTGGGTATATGTTTTATAAGTTATTTGGATTTTTTAATATGTCTATTTTACTTCATCTTACTGACCAAAGTGAACCGACTTGAGCAGTCGAAGAGGTCAGCCGACTTGAGTGGTCCAAGAGGTGAGCTGACTTAGAGGTCGAAGTCAGCCTACTTCGAAGTGACAAGTGGTCAAGGTAAAATCAGTTGGTAGAACCGAGAAGTAAGTCAAAGTAAATCAGTTGGGTAGAAAGTCCGACCAAAGTTGATAGACTTGTCTAGGCGGGAGATAGACAAGTTTCACCCGACAAGTGAAAAAAAAAAGAGGTCAATGTGAAAAAGTGAAAATTAAATTTTAATATTAACTCAGCGGTAAACTCAAGTTTAGTCGGCTTGGTTTTGGCTAACTGGTATCAGAGCAAGGTTTATATCACTCCAAGATTTAGGAAAGAAATCTTTTCTTAAAAGGTGGAAATTAATTTTTTAAGAAAAGTTAATTAAAAAAATTAAAAATGGCTTCCACTTTTGGTTCATTGCAAACTCCAATTTTTACAGGGAAGAATTATGAATATTGGTCTTTAACAATGAAGGCTTTATTTAGAGGTCAAGATGTTTGGGAGATAGTCCAGCATGGTTATGCAGAACCAGCAGACATGACATCATATAACAATCTCACATGGGCTGAGAAAGATGTCTTGAGAGAACTGAGGAAGAAAGATGGAAAAGCTTTGTTTTACATACATCAAGCTATGCATGAGAGCATACTCTCAAGAATAGCAGCAAAAACTAATGCTAAGCAAGCATGGGATACATTGGAGACTGCCTATCAAGGTTTCGATAGGGTAAAGACATCCAAGCTACAGATTCTAAGAAGAGATTTTGAATCTCTGTCCATGAAAGAATCAGAAAATGTAGACACATTCTACACCAGAGTTGTTGGGTTGATAAACCAACTGAAATCTCATGGAGAAGCCATAGAAGACCAAAGAGTTGTTGAAAAAATTTTCAGAAGTCTTCCCCCAAGATTTGAAAACTTGGTTGTGACCTTAGACGAACACACAGACATGATGACATTTACCATTGATGAGTTGCAAGCTTCACTCCTCAATCATGAACACAGACATCATTGGAAGGTGCATTCGTAGCACAGTCATCCATAAATCATGGTAGAGGCATGGGGAGAAACAACTTCAGAGGCAGAGGAAGAAGTTCTTTAAGAGGAGGACGAGGCAGAAGTCCTGCAAATGTCGGTGGTAGAGGAGATAACCAGAACCCAAGTCATCCAAGTGGCCAGAGGTTTGATAAATAAAAAATTCAATGTCATTACTGTAAGAAATTTGGTCATTATGCATATGAATGCAGAAAAAAACAATATGACCAAGGAAGGCAAAGCCCAAATCAGTCGACCAGCACCAGCACTTCAACAAGTGCAATGTTAATGGCATCGACATCTCCAGTCGAATGCAATGTTGTTCAAGAAAGTCCACATGACATATGGTACTTAGATTCAAGCTATCGCAACCACATGACTAGTAACTTAAATTTGTTTTCTAGTCTAGACCATTAGAGGAAATTTCAACTCAAAATGGGCCTTTTAACTTTTATTCAAATTCCATGTCATCATGTGTTAACCAATGAAATTGCTTTAAATTTGAAATACGGTATAGGTCTTAAACACTTTTTTAATATAAATTTGGGGATGGGTATCATAAAAAAAACTACTTTTTTTTGTTTGTATTTTTGACATATCTCCCTGTGTTTTTACTCAAATTTCAATCGAGAGATCTCGTTGGATGCATAATTTAATTCCGCATCCAACAAGATCTCCGGATCGAAATTTGAGTAAAAACACGGGGAGATATGTCAAAAATACAAACAAAAAAGTAGTTTTTTTTTTCTTCCTCCAAAATTAATAAATATTATTTTATTATTTTAACTATTATTTTATTAATTCATTTTAGGAGGCCCATTTTGAGTTGAAATTTCCTCTAATGAATTCAGTTAAAACTAATGTTACACTTGGAAACAATGTTCAAGTTACTATTTTAGGAAAAGTCAATGTTGATATTCTAACCAAACAGGGGGAGAGTAAGTATATCCCTGATATCTATCATGTCGAAGGTCTGAAACATAATTTGTTAAGCATTGGATAATTGATACAAAAAGGGTACAGAGTCTACATTGAAGATGATCATTGTGTGATCAAAGACAAGCGTCCAAGCGACCAGCTGATAGCAAAAGTGCCAATGACAAGTAATCGCTTATTTCCATTGGGGATAGTTCCTGACATGAAAGGGAAGGCAAACAAAGGAGCTACTTTCAAGGCAGAAAGTGAAGAAACAGTCGAGCTCCTCGACAAGAGAGAAAATTGCAGCGCTAATTTGCAAGCTACATTTCAGACAGAAGTTCAGGATGAATCCTGGTTGTGGCATTTCTGATTTGGACATTTGAATTTTGGTGGGCTGAAGCTACTACACACAAAGAATATGGTAAAATGATTACCATTGATCGACAGACCAGAGAGGGTTTGTGAAGGCTGCATTTTTGGCAAGCAGCACAGAGAGAATTTTCTAGTCGAAAAGTCATATAAAGCATGCACACCACTTGAAATTGTGCACTCTGATATTTGTGGTCCAATGCAGACATCATCCATTGGTGGCTGCAAGTATTTTCTACCTTTTATTAATGACTACTCAAGAAAGACATGGGTATATTTCCTGAAACATAAATCTGATGCATTTGGTTATTTTCAACAATTTAAGGCACTCGTGGAGAACCAGAGTGGTCACTGCATCAAGATCTTAAGGGCAGACAGAGGAGGTGAATATGTTTCAAATGAATTTCTGAATTTTTGCAAAACCCATGGCATACAAAAACAATTCACTGCACCGTATACACCTCATCAAAATGGTATTGCCGAAAGAAAGAACATAACCATCATGGAGATGGCACGCAGCATGTTGGTAGCCAAGCATTTGCCAAATGAGTATTGGGGTGAAGCAGTCGCAACTACCATATACATTATGAACCGGTGTCCGACAAAGAGTGTGAAGAACAAAGTTCCCCAAGAAGCATGGACAGGTATGAATCATAGTGTTTCATATTTAAAAGTGTTTGGTTGTATTGCATATGCTCATGTTCCAGATGAGCTGAGAAGGAAGCTAGACAAGAAGGGACAAAAATTTATTTTTGTCGGCTATTCTGAAGACACAAAAGCATACAAGTTGTATGACTCTGTCGCAAGGAAAGTGATAATCAGTCGAGATGTTCAATTTGTCAAGAATGAATCATGGGATGGAACTATCGACATAAATGTCAACATTGTGTCGAACATCGACAATGATGATATGGAAGAGGAAGTGGTTCAAACACCACATGTAAGTCAATCGGTAGGAGCACCGTTGAATCCCATGACACCACGACATGGTTCAACACAAGGACCATCGACACAAGTAGCAGCTCAAGCTACACCGACAAGCACACCAAGAGGATAGCAGACTCCATCAAGCATTTCGTCGAGGTCGACATCGACAGAATTGGTGAAGACAAGAAGTCTGCGAGAGATATATGAAGCTGGTACACCAAATTCATTCTCTCTCTTTGAATTATTTTCCCCTATATATGATCCACTAACATTTGAAGAAGCTGTTGAAGAAGAAGTATGGACACAAGCCATGGATGAAGAAATAGAATGCATTGAGAAGAACTAGACATGGGAACTGGTTGATGTACCAAAAGACAAAGATGTAATCAGTGTCAAATGGATTTACAAGACAAAGCAAGATGCTGATGAGAATGTGCAAAAGCACAAAGCAAGAATGGTAGCAAGAGGGTTCACACAGCAACCCGGAATCGACTTCAATGAAACATTTTCACCTGTTGCACGCATGGATACAGTCAGAACAGTTTTGGCCATTGCTGCACAAAACAAATGGCATGTTCATCAAATGGATGTCAAGTCGACATTCTTAAATGGCTATCTACAAGAGGAAGTATATGTGGAACAACCACAAGGGTATGAAGTTCCAGGTCAAGAACATAAAGTGTACAGATTGAAAAAGGCATTATATGGTTTGAATCAAGCTCCTAGAGCTTGGTACAGTCGGATTGATTCCTATCTCACTGAAAATTGATTTCATAGAAGTGAAAGTGAACCGACTTTGTACACCAAAGTCGATGAGCAAGGTAAGATGTTAATTGTCTGCCTGTATGTAGATGATTTAATATTTATTGGTGATTTTGGCATAGTAGATTTTAAAGTAGTCATAGAAAGTGAATTTGAAATGACTGATCTGGGGCTTATGAGGTTTTTTCTGGGCATTGAAGTTCAACAGTCTGAAATTGGTATTTTTATATCACTGACAAAGTATGCAAGTGAAGTTTTAAAAATATTTAACATGTCTAATTGCAAGACAACCCCAACACCAGTAATAACAGGTTTAAGATTGAGCAAGGATGATGAAGGATCCACTGTAGATCCTACGCTGTTCAAAAGGCTTGTTGGTAGCCTAATGTATTTGACAACGACAATACCATACATTATGTATGGTGTAAGTCTGATCTCAAGGTTCATGGAGTCACCAAAAGACTCACATTGGCAAGCAAGTAAAAGAATTATGAGGTATGTAAGTGGCACAAAAGACCTTGGTATTATGTATTCAACCTCAGAAAATTTTAAACTCATTGGTTACACTGACAGTGACAATGGAGGCAGCATAGATGACAGGAAAAGCACATCTGGGTACACATTTCATTTTGGTACAGGTGTTGTTTCATGGGCTTCAAAGAAACAACCCATTGTAACTTTGTCTTCAACTGAAGCAGAGTATGTTGCAGCGACAAGTGTTGCATGTCAAGCTATCTGGGTGAGGAGAGTATTAAAAGACTTGTCACTGAACCATCAAGAATCGACAACAATATTTTGCGACAACAATTCATTCATAGCATTATCAAAGAATCATGTATTTCACAAGAGAACCAAGCACATCAACACAAGGTTTCATTTTATAAGAGAGTTGGTGAACGACAAAGAAATTTGTTTGGAATTTTGCAGGTCTGAAGATCAACTTGCAGACATCTTCACAAAGCCATTGGCAAATGACACATTCCAGTATCTGCACAGTTATCTGGGAATGACAAGTTCTCCACAATGAACTCTGTCATAAACAAAGCATGTCTAAGCTCTGAAACATTTTGTAAATTTTGTTTTAAAAAAACAAATCCCCATCTGCTCATAATTAAGGGGGAGTGTTGGAAAAAGCAATTACTTGCAGATCCGTAACTGACTCTCAACCGACTCTATCAGAGTCTGTACCAGTCAAGATCTTGTCGGTCAGTCTGACAAGAGGGAAGAGTCCACGATTTGACAATGTAAACTAGTTGAATTTATTTCTGAAGCTAAGTTGTTAGGTAGATAGTTATTACAGTCTTTAATGGTGAGTCAGTCGACCCATGTAGAAGCAATTTTCAGGTTGCCTATAAATAGAAGAAGCAAATTGTAAATTAGGTTAGAGACACAATAGAGAGATAGAGGAACTCAGGGTGAGAAAGAGAAGTTAAAGCTCAAGATTCTGTGTAAGTGACTTAGTCAAAGAGCCAAAGCTTTGTAAAAAGATTAGTCGGTGAGCTAACAAGTCTAGACCGACAAGTTTGTAATACTTTGTTATTTCCGCATAATTTATATATATGAAATAGTTTATGGTTGAATGTGTTTATTTGGCTGCACAATATTTCTAGATTTACTTGTGTAAATGTCTTTTACCATTACAGTTGAGTGAAAGAACAAGAACTTAAAAATTTCTCAGCACGTGAAAGTTCCAGGGTTTTACGGCACATTGGTCGACTCAAGTCTTCCTACATATTTGGGCATATGTTTTATAAGTTATTTGGATTTGTTAATATGTCTATTTTACTTCATCTTACTCACAGGTGAAAATGATTTGTAATTTCTTAAGTCTCTTAGACTAAGAAAAATACTCTGTAGATTTCGACCAAAGTGAACCGACTTGAGAAGTCGAAGAGGTCAACCGACTTGAGTGGTCAAAGAGGTGAGCCGACTTAGAGGTCGAAGTCAGCCGACTTTGAAGTGACAAGTGGTCAAGGTAAAATCAGTTGGTATAACCGAGAAGTAAGTCAAAGTAAATAAGTGGGGTAGAAAGTCCGACCAAAGTTGATAGACTTGTCTAGTCGAGAGATAGACAAGTTTCACCTGACAAGTGAAAAAGAAAAGTGAAAATTAAATTTTAATATTAACTGAGAGGTAAAATCAAGTTTAGTCGGCTTGGTTTTGGCTAACAATGACACTGGCATTGGATCATGGCGACGTGGACAAGCTTGACAGGTTGCCTTGAACTTCTATTGAAGATTGTATTTTGCTGGGTAATAGGGCCATGAATTAATGGCACTCTCCAGAGATACCTTTTCTGCTTATGCATTTTTATTACTTTGAATTGGTGGAGCTATGCAAGACTTCCTGCAAAGACAAACAGAATGGAATCTTGGAGTGATCTGGAACCAGAAGCATGGACGAGACTATGTTAGATTGCTACGTTATTGAGACTTGATAATGTTGTTGTATGACCTGACGTGGATTGAACTACAGAGAGTCGTTGTTGTGAAGGAAAAGAGTTGAGGAACGATACTATTTCCATCATTGAACATTGAAGTATGCTTGGCTGGGAACGTTGGAGATAATATGAGTACTCAACGTCGACTCTATGCGTTGAAGTTTGCATTGTGCTGGGTATTATCTATCCATTAAAGCGTGAATGAGCTATGTAGTATGAAAATATGTGCACACAATGCACATTATTGTAGTTTGAAGAAGCATGATATTTTTTTTCATTACGATGTGTCACCTGGATTCATCTCAGTCCCAATATACAAACACCATCATCGTTGATTTTGAAGAACACGGACATGTAAAGCCAAAGTGAAGAAAAATCCATATCTGAAGTATCTATGGGTCGAGATTTTTGTTGAAACATATAGCAATGAAAAACTTGAGTAAGTGAACCTTAATATTCAAAACAAAATGATGATCCTCTGTAGGAATTGCTCAGGTCAGGCCATTATTTGACTCTTGGTAAAGATTGTTGTGTTCTCCATTTTAATGTTGTGATCCCCTTGAGCTCTATTGGTATCCTCAGAGATTACCACTCGAAGACCAAGGACTCCATATGAAGCTACCATTGTGAGCTCAATTTATGTGAAGTATGAAGTTGTCGTTGGATGAAAAGTTGTGCGCACTTTGAAGTGAAGCCTAGAACCTCTCTAAGTACCCATAGACTCCAGTGCTGGGAAGACTACTCTTTCTCCCTTTCACCGTGAAGACTATTGTGACTTCATATGGTGAACATCTTATATTGGTGAAAGAGGGTAAATATCTCTCCTGTAGATTATAGATTGTTAGTATTGTAGTTGCCAGATTCTGTGTTTCACCTATGTCCATTGGTGGTGAACTCGTGTGTTGAACATTGTGCTTGGAAACCTTCAAGCTGCTAATAAATTATGATTTCAGAATCCTCTTGCCACTGAAGGAACACATCCTCCTACAAAATTATTCTTCCATTTTGTCAAATATTTGAGCCCAGCATGAATTTGTCTGTATATAGAGTTGTAGGAGCATTAGTTGCTCAATTCAATTATAGTATTATATCAATATGTAAGCAGTTAATTTGCATTCTAAAAGGTTGTATTGAGATGCAGTTAGAAATTTTCAATTTGCTTGTTTCCTTGTATGTATTTGAGACTACATTGTAGTAGAATTTGCAGAGACCACTGCAAATTTCTCACTGACATGACTGAGCTTACCAAAGTTCACAGCTATAGAATTGAATAGTGTTACTGTAGAATTGATTTGCTTGCTGCTGCAGAATTGAGTTGTATGTTGTAGAATTGAATTAAGTGCTATGAAATTGAATGTAATTAAATGTTGTTGTATTGATTTGTAAGATGCTACAGGATGTAATTGACATCTGAAGAATTATATTCATACATTGCTGCAAAATTGTGTTGGGTAGATTAGTGGCTTACTGTCTCGATGCTGAATGACAGCTGGAAGTATGAAGAAAATTGCATATCTGAAACTTTGGGAAGTGTGCATATGCTTCATCATCAAAAGAAAATTTGTAGAACAAGATAGTCATTTAAGGTATAGAAGATTTCTCAATTCAACCATCTTAAATGTAACTTACAACTGTGTCTGCTTGTAAGTTATTGTGTATTTCTTTTTGTACTTGCTTATGTTCTGTAAGTATCAAAATCAAAAGAAATAAGTTGGATTGTGTATTGTATATGGGTGCATTTTAGACTCTAACGGACATAGCTCACCTCTTAAGGTTAAATTTGCTTAGTTGTATTGTAAATGGTGGAGTTGCGAGAAGCATTGTGTATTTTACTCTCACCAAACTTCTCCTCTTGCACCTGACAGGGAGGAACATTATGTCATATTCAAGTTTCGAAGGCATCTTCTAATAACCATCAGCCATGAACTTCTTCAATCAAGAACAAGCAAGCTTGATCAACAAACGGTTTCAAAGGGCAGATTTAGTGACAAATCACATAGACAGAATTCGAGAGTACTTGTGTGTTTTGTGTCTAGTTGTGACACCTTGAGACTCTCCTCACTTTCAGAGTTCTCAAGTATTTTGTGTCTAGTTGTGACACCTTGAGAACTCCACTCTCCTCACATTGTTCCTTAGAGGGGGAAATGAATATTGTATATAACAAGCCAATGAGATCAAGCGAGCTACATAAAGCTAGACTCACAAGCGAGCATGTGAAGAGCTATGCTCGAAAGAGCTACAGAGTTGGTGGTCATCCTAAAACAGCATATATCAAGAGATTTAGGAGAAGCAAGTGCAGGATTCTAGCCACCTCACTTGGAAAAATATTTTCAAGATGGAAATGTTCAACAAGATGTAGATGTTCACTTCTTGTTTTCAGCTCTCCATATGGTTAGTGGTCAGCCTTATACCACCAATTTAGTAGAATACTTCAGCCTACTTCAGTTCCGTGTTGCTTATGCTAGAGAACCTCTCGGCATATGTGCCAAGTTCAAGATAGAACCTCTGAGCATCCACGCCAAGTTCGAGAGTTTGTGGTCATCTTCAAACCACCCCACTTAGTAGAATATTTTAGCTTCTGCTATCCATTTTGGTTGGTGGTCATCCAAAATCACCCCTTCATAGAGCTCTGGTATTTAGTAGAAGATGGTGAAAGATTCTGATAACTTCCTTGGCATATTGGTTTGTCAAGCGCCTTTGTTTCAGCTCTCTTATTTTCTTGGACCCTTATACACCCTTTGAATTAAGGGGGGAATTGTTGGAAATCTAATCCTATGGGTTAGTATTTTCCCATATGGGAATCTAATCCTCTGGGAGTTCAAGAGGTAGCTTGGAATATGAAACAAAGGGTCACTTATCATGTATATATGTACATTAGCTAATGAGAAGTAAGTTTTATTTGGCCCCTATCTTTATTATTTGTGTGGATAGTTTATTTGTCTAAATTGGCTTTGTGTTTACCAATAATATGTATGCCTTAATAGGCTCCTCACATTCTCAAAAGAGAGACGGGGATAACTCAAATTTACCAAGAGTGACTCAAACCTTCCCAAAATCACTCCCATGCAGTGGAGACAACTTAAACTCTAATTATCCTATAGCTCTCATGAATTGAAGACAACTCAAATTGATCCAAAATTACTCCAGTTACCTCGGGATAACTTGAATTCACCTAAGTGACTCACATTGATCCAAAATTACTCTAGTTAACTAGGGATAACTTGAATTCACCTAAGTGACTCTAACTAACTAATAGTTACTCGAGTTCAATGGAGTTTCTATAGGTTATCTCAAATGAAGTGGGAAAAACACTCCAATTTAGAGTGGATTTACAAAATCAAGTGCATGGTTGACCAAAAATAGTGAAGTTGGGTGCATAAGGCACCAGGGATGTGAGAGTGGGCCCCACTAACATCAAGATAAGGAACAAATAAACATTAGGAAACATAGAGTTCTATTAGGAAGAGAAATAGAGTCTTAACTGCAAACCCCTTTACATGTGGGTCAAGGCCTCCAATACTCTTTTGTGGTTCTTGTTGTGCCAGTTTGTTTTATTAACTAGTTATTGACAAAAATAATAATGTCTCTTAGTCCTTAAATACCCTTGTCCCAGCATGTAGTGCCACAATAATAAACAATTACAACATTTTACATATGTCTTGGGCTTAGCATATGGGGCATTACATTCCCCGCCCTCTTAAACAATGCATCATCCTCGATGGATAATACATACATTCCTTTACAAAATGATAACATCTACCAATTCTCAAGTAATACACACATTGTTGATGTATTTGTAACTTCGGAATGTATTCACCTATATATCTTATGTATTGTACCCCGATGTTTATTCCGGGAAGTGTCTGTAATGTATTTGAGTCATGTCATGCCCCAATGTTCCTATCAGGAGATTCAATAATGTAAACAAGTCATGTCGAGTCATTATGGGTAACCCTCCTATTAATCAAGGGTTAAAGTCCCTGCAGTTGTGTGGCCTTAGGGTTATTAGACTCTTCTAGAGAATTTGGCCCTAGTGAGTTATTGTCAAGTCCCGAATTAGTATAAATAGAGAATGAGCCTCTCTATTTATCACACATTCACTCACACTCAGTTGTAGTGCATAACTGAGAGAGAAGAAGTTGTTGGGACAAGAGAGAGAGAGACTACTCTTGTTGGGAGATCATCTTACTATTTTTAGGGCTTTTCTTTTGGTGTTGATTCTATCTCTAAGGAAGTTGCGGGGTTTTCTCTTTTATGGTTTCCCCGAGGAAAAAATTTGTGTTTATTGTCTCTTATGTTTGATTACTGTGCTTGTTATTCTCTTAATTAAAGATCCTAAGATAATGCTAGCTTAAATGATAAAAATCTAACATGGTATTAGAGCTAACCTGAGAAGAAGACACTGTGTAGCTATGGAAACTAGGGCTTCCTATTTTTTGGATCTCTCTCCACATATTTTCAGCAAAAGAAGGTTGGGCTAACTCTCCTCTCTATGGCACATCTTTCTGTCGAAGCAGAATCTGATTCTGAGCATTTTCAGTTTTTAACCCCACACTACTACCGAAAATTAGGGCTTTCCATAGAAGTGGAATTTTTTAGTGATCCCAGACCTGGATTGATCTCCTCCTCAAAATCAAAGTTTAGAGATCAAGATCAAAGTTTTTGGTTGGATAGAACTTCGAGAAAGTCAAACCCTAATCTGCTCCTGAACCAGCTTTGCATAAATTCAGCTCCAGATCGAGATCCGACATCTTAACCTGGTAAGATCTAAATCTTTTGTATTTCCATTTGAGGTTCTCAGTTAAGATGTCTCATCATACCAAGCTTGATGAGAAGCTTGAGGGAGACGATAACTTTCGAGCCTGGAAGTATAGGATCTCCCTGGTCTTGGAAGAAATTGAGTTGGACTCCTACATCAATGAGTAGGTTCCAATTCCAAAGGGAGATGAGGCTAAGGCCTTACACAAGAATAAATTGGTCATGGCTAAGAGGATTATTGTTGCTTCAATTAAGGATCACCTCATACCAAAGGTGTCCTCCCTAAAGACACCTAAAGCTATGTTTGATGCCCTGACCAAACTGTTTGAAGGAAAGAACATAAATCAGAAGATGACTCTAAGAAACCAACTGAAGAATGTAAATATCCAGAATGCGGACACCATCTAGTCTTACTTTAGAAGGGTCTCTCAGATCAAGGAACAGCTGGAAGCGGTAGATGAAGAAGTAGAGAATACAGAAATTGTGATGACCACCTTGAATGGTCTCCCTAGGGATTGGGACTCTTTCATTCAAGGGATCTGTGCTAGAAAGAAGCTAGTTAAGTTTATCATACTATGGGAGGAATTCTCATAAGAATAAGCTCGAATATTAGCATGAGAAGAAAAGATGGGAAGTGAAGATCAAGCTCTCACAGTACAATCCAAGAAAAATAGAACAAGCCATCACAGAGCTAAGCACTCTCACCAGAGGAGTAACTTTAGAAAGTCTAAAGATTTGTCTAAGTTCATTTTCTATACATGTGATGAGAAAGGACACATATCCAGATACTGTCCTAAAAAGAAAGAGAGCTCTCACAAGAAAAAGGAAAACAAGAGAAAACATCATGCTCATGCTGCAGAGGATGGTGAACCTTCCACAAAAAGAATCAGATAAGAAAGTGATGATTCTTCAAGTGATGAAGAATATGTGTTGATTTCCACTCTCACGGGGACTATCTCACATGGAAGTAATGATTGGCTTATAGACAGTGGTGCTTCCAAACACATGACGGGATTCAAGGAATCCTTTGTGAAACTATCTGAACATGAGTCACCTCACAAGGTGAAACTTGGGGATGACTACCAATATCCAATAAAAGGTAGTGGTGAATCCTCCTATAAGCTAGAATCTGGAAAGTCTATGAAGATGAAATATGTATTGTTTGTACCAGGACTAATGAATAGCCTCCTCTCCATATTTGCATTGGATGCAAAAGGCATGAGGGTTACTTTTTTAGATGGCCAAGTTCTTATGTGGGCAAAGGGAAAGACTATTGATGATGCAGTAGTGATTGGGGAACAAGAAGGAGGTCTATACAAATTGAAGGGCCAACTAGAACAAGCTTTGGTTCATGACTTGGTAGAACCAAATGAACTTTGGCATGGAAGGATTGCACATGTGCATTATATGGCACTACCACTTGCAAGCAAAGTTGTTAAAGGTCTTCTAGAATTGAAAATAAAACATGAAGGTGTTTGCAAAGGAAATGCGAAACGAATGAATACAAAGAAAAAATTTCCAAGTAGTGAGACCAAGGCAAAAGGAATCTTGGAGATCCTCCACTCCGATGTATGCGGTTCAATGTCATCTAGATCTCTAAGCGGGTATGTATATTATGTTTATTTTATTGATGATTTTTCTAGGAAGACATGGATATACTTTATAAAGAACAAAGATGAAGTATTCAACAAATTCAAGGAATTCAAAGCCTTGATCGAGAACCACACAGAAAAGAAGATCAAGATTTTTAGATCAGATAATGGAAGAGAATTCACATCAAATGAATTCAAAGAGTTATGCAAATATTCAGGGATTAAGAGGGAGTTAACCACTCCATATAATCCACAATAGAATGGGGTTGCAGAAAGGAAGAATACAACGATCATGGAAGCTGCAAGGGCCATGCTTCATGATCAAGATCTTCCCATGCATCTATGGGCAGAAGCTGCCAGAACAATGGTGTATGTATAGAACCGTACTCCACACAGAGTACTCGAGAACAAGACACCTGAAGAAGTCTTTTCTGAAAAGAAACTAGAAGTCAGCCATCTCAGAATATTTGGCTACCTAGTGTACATACACATTCTGAAAGAAAAGAGGACAAAGTTAGATCCTTCAGGAAGGAAGGGTATATTTGTGGGATACTCTAAAAGCTTGAAGGCTTACAGAATATACTTCCCATCATTCAAGAAGATCGACCTCAGCAGGGATGTAACATTTGATGAAGACTCAACTTACAATAAATCCAGAAAAAAACCTGTTGAAGAACCTCAAGAAACAGAAGTACCCAGAATTCATGACACAACCATGAACGAAGAAATTCAAGAAGAAGATCAAGAATTAGAAGAACCTCAAGAACCTGTAGATCCACCTCAAGAAAAGAATCCTCATAAGAGGAAACCTACTTGGGTACGAGAAGCTATCCGAGGTGCAAAAAGATATGGGGCTTTAGAAGAAACCCACAGAGAAAGGAAAAGAACCAGGTCATGTTCCAGTTATGTAGCCTTATTATGTGATTTCATTGATAAAGAACCTTCCAATTATGAAGAAACAATAGAAAAGAAAGAGTGGAAGGACGCTATGATTGAAGAGTACCAATTGATCATGAAGAATGATGTTTGGGATGTTGTCCCAAAACCTGAGGGGAAGTCTGTGGTGACTTCCAAATGGATCTAAAAGATAAAGCATGCTGCAGATGGTAGCATAGAGAAATATAAAGAAAGATTTGTGGCTCGTGGTTTCTCCAAGAAAGAAGGAATAGATTATGAAGAAACCTTTGCTTTTGTAGCCAGATATACTTCCATTAGATCAGTACTTGCTTTAGCTGCAGTAATGAAGTGGAAAGTACACCAGATGGATGTTAAGAAAACTTTCTTGAATGGTGTAGTAGAAGAGGAAGTATATGTGGTACAACCACTCAGTTTTGAGACACATGAAAAAGAGACTCATGTGTGTAAACTAAAGGAAGCCCTATATGGTTTGAAACAGGCATCCAGGACATGGTACGATAGAATTGACAGCGTCCTATCCAGTTTGGGATTTACCAAGAGTAAAGTAGATTCCAACCTATACTACACGGTTGAAGAAGGGAACCCAGTGATACTCTTGCTGTATGTAGATGATATGTTTGTAATAGGTGTGGATGGGTTGATTGCTGATACGAAGAGGAAGCTTGCTGCCAAGTTTGAAATGAAATACTTGGGTATGATGCACTATTTTCTGGGCATGGAGGTGTCGTAGAATGTGGATGGAATATCCCTCAGACAAGGGAAGTATGTAGTAGAGATCCTGAAGAGATTCGGGATGATGGACTGCAAGGCCATGACCACACCTATGGCATCAAACCTGAAGCTATTTAGTGATGCTTCATCCGAATCGGTTGATCACGATGTATCATCAGATGATTGGACCCTTGATGTACCTGACAAATATGAGACCAGATATTTGCTTTGCTATGAACACCTTGAGCTAGTTCTTGATATATCCAAGACATGTTCACTTGATTGCTGTAAAGAATATTCTGAGGTACCTAAAGGGTACATTTGATTATGGGCTCAAGTATAAGGCTGATTAGAAGATTAACCTGGAAGGTTATGTTGATTTAGATTGGGTAGGTAGTGGCATCGATAGGAAGAGCACTTCAGGGTGCTGCTTCAGTATGGGATCAGGTGTGATCTCTTGGTTTAGCAAGAAATAGTCTTGTGTGGCACTGAGTACAGTTGAAGTAGAGTATGTCACAGCTTATTCAATGAGTTGTGAGGCAGTATGGCCGAGGAAGCTACTATCTGATTTATTTGATCTCCAGTTGAATGCTACTTGTATATATTGTGACAACCAGAGTTGGGTGAAGTTGCCTAAGAACTTAGTGTTCCATGACCAGTCGAAGCATATTGAGATCAAATATCACTATATCAGGGATATGGTGCAGAGAGGAGCAACAAATCTCTATTATTTTGCCATTGACGAACAAATAGCTGATGTATTGACCAAGCCATTAGCCAGAGTGAAGTTTGAATACTTCTGGGAGAAGCTTGGTGTTCTCCAGATCGAGGTTCCTTCCAAGAGGAAGTGACGAGTTTGTGAGCCCTTCTAACATGGTGAGAGGATTGGTTCCTTCCATGGTTAGATGTAAGTGTTGTGCCTTTCTGACATGGTGAGAGGATTGGTTCCTTCCATGGTCAGATATAAGAGCTGTGACATGATGACAGGATTGGTTCCCTCCATTTTTAGATGTATGTGATGATTCCACATCCAGTATGAAAAATGACTAGCTCTATGATGCCACATCTAGTATGAAAAAGGACTAGCTCTGTGATGACACATCCAGTATGAAAAAAGGACTGGTTTTGTGTAGATTCCACATCTAGTATGAAAAAGGACTAGCTCTATGACACCACATCTAGTATCAAAAAGGACTAGCTCTGTGATGACACATCCAGTATGAAAAAGGACTGGCTCTATGTAGATGCCACATCTAGTATGAAAAAGGAATAGCTCTGTGATTCCACATATAGTATGAAAAAGGACTAGCTCTATGATGACACATCTAGTATGAAAAATGACTGAATTTGTGTAGATGCCACATCTAGTATGAAAAAGGACTAGCTCTGGGATTCCACATCTAGTATGAAAAAGGAATAGGTCTGTGATGACACATCCAGTATGAAAAAGGATTGGCTCTGTGTAGTTGCCACATCTAGTATGAAAAGGACTAGCTCTATGATGCCACATCTAGTATGAAAAAGGACTAGCTCTGTGATGACACATCCAGTATGAAAAAGGAATGGCTCTGTGTAGATGCCACATCTAGTATGAAAAAGGACTAGCTCTATGATGACACATCTAGTATGAAAAAGGACTGGCTCTGTGTAGATGCCACATCTAGTATGAAAAAGGACTAGATCTATGATGCCACATCTAGTATGAAAAAGGACTAGCTCTGTGATGATACATCCAGTATGAAAAAGGACTGCTCTGTAGATGTGCATCCAGTATGAAAAAGGGATGGCTCTATAGAACTTCCAATGATGAGAAGAATCAAGAGATAACACCCATGATGATGACCCAGTAATGATCTAGATCGAGTGATGATGATCCAGCAGTGATGATCCAGATCGAGTGATGATCTAGATCAAGATCAAGATGATGAGAACTCATTGATGATCCAGATGATACAAAGAAGAAGACCTATGTTGATAAATTGTGTTGAGAGAATACCTTCCTAGTTAAGAGGGAGTGTTGATGTATTTGTAACTTCAGAATGTATTCACCTGTATATCTTATGTATTGTACCCTGATGTTTATTTCAGGAAGTGTCTGTAATGTATTTGAGTCATTCATGCCCCGATGTTCCTATCGGGAGATTCAATAATGTAAACAAGTCATGTTAATTCATTGTGGGTAACCCTCCTATTGATCAAGGGTTAAAGTCCCTGAAGTTGTGGGGCCCTAGGGTTATTAGAATCTCCTAGAGAAGTTTCCCCTAGTGAGTTATTGTCAAGTTAGGAATTAGTATAAATAGAGAGTGAGCCTCTCTATTTATCACACATTCACTCACACTCAGTTGTAGCACATAACTAAGAGAGAAGAAGTTGCTGGGACGAGAGAGAGAGAGAGACTACTGTTGTCAGGAGATCATCTTACTATTTTTGGGGTTTTGATTTTGGTGCTGATTCTATCTCAGAGGAAGTTGCAGGGTTTTCTCCTTTATGGTTTCCCCGAGGAAAAACTTTGTGTTCATTGTCTCATATGTTTGATTGTTGTGCTTGTTATTCTCTCAATTAAAGATCCTAAGATAATGCTAGCTTAAATGATAAAAATATAACATACATTCCCATACATGCCTAAAAAAGGTACCACATTTATAAATCTCAAAGACATGTCCCTACATGCCTTATAAAGATAACATCTTTCTAACCACAATACTTTCCACTACCACCTACTCTCATGTATTTCTTGTTGAAATATTGTAACTTCAAAGGATATTCTAAATGTATTTTACTGATGTAACCCAAGGGAGATATTATTATTCCTTTGACGGGGTGTTACCATTGTATTTGGCCATCATAGAGTCATGAGGTTAAGCCTCCTCTTCTGTTGGGTCTTTAGTACCCTAATAAATAATAAAATATACTGCTTTTGAGTATTCCTAGGTGAAGTCGGCCCACACAGTTTATTGGGGATGACTTGTCTAGTGCAAAAGTCAATTGACACATATGTATAAATAGAGGAGTTATGGTTCTTTTTTGAACACACAAACTCACTCACTTGTGTAGCGCATAGGAGAGAGAGAGAGAGAGAGAGAGAGAGAGAACAAAACGAAGAGAATAATTGTTTTTGGGCTTGTCTTTTATACATCCAATACAGAGGAAGTTTTTGTTGGGTTTTCTTCCCCTTGAGGGTTTCCCAAGATAAATGTTGTGTATATCTTGTGATTGTGTTTCTATCAGTGATTATTGATATGCTGCTATTATTTTGAATTGAATACTATTGATTTTATTCTAGCATATGAAAACTTAACATGGTATCAAAGCTAACCTGATTAGAGCAGCTTTCACAAGGTGAAATTCTCCCTCCTCCCTCTCTGGAAGAAATTAGGGTTTCTGCAAAAGTTGGAGCAATGAATATCCTCTTACATAGAAGTTTTCACCCTCCCAAAGTGCATCTATTGAGACCTAGATCGAATTTGTTAGGTGGCTAGATCTCCAGGAAAGCCAAACCCTAGTTTGGCAGTGAACGAGAAAAACTACATTGAAACATAACCAAAAAAACTGTAGTGCTACAACCTTGCAAGTAGGATTTGAAGACTGAATATTAGGTATCTACAAAAATTAGTTGTATCAACCAAATCGCCTCCTCCAAGTGCATCTACTGGTAAGGTCAATCTCCTGTTTTGATAAATTTCATTTTTGAGTGACTTATTGGTCAAGATGGCCCCAAGCACTAAGATTGAGGACAAATTAGAAGGCCTAGAAAAATTTTTGGCTTGGAATTATAGGATTTGTGTAATGTGTCTTTTTGAAATTTTATTAAATGACCAATTGTCCACTTTTTCCCCAATTTCGACTTTAACTAGTTTTGATGTCTAGACCTCCAAATTGGCCCAAATGCTCCCAAATTTTCTCTGAAGGTACATGAATAATATTATAACTTAAATATGATTTTCATAGATGTTTAATTACCCCCAAATTACTTCTTCAAAATTTTTTAATGTTTTGTTCAAAGTAGGATTCTTTACTAGCAAATTGGGCCTCCAATTCCCCCTGGGTAATTGTCAAAAATGGCTTCACAAATGATCCCAAAGTCACTCCTCCTCCCTCTCTGGAAGAAATTAGGATTTCTGCAAAAGTTGGAGGAATGAATATCCTCTTGCATAGAAGGTTTCACCCTCCCAAAGTGCATCTATTGAGACCTAGATCGAAGTTGTTAGGTGGCTAGATCTCTAGGAAATCCAAACCCTAGTTTGGCAGTGAACGAGAAAAACTACAGTGAAACATAACCAAAAAAACTGTAGTGCTGCAACCTTCCAAGTAGGATTTGAAGACTGAATATTAGGTATCTACAAAAATTATTTGTATCAACCAAATCGCCTCTACCAAGCGCATCTACTGGTAAGGTCAATCTCCTGTTTTGATAAATTTCATTTTTGAGTGACTTACTGGTCAAGATGGCCCCAAGAACTAAGATTGAGGAAAAATTAGAAGGCCTAGAAAAATTGTTGGCTTGGAATTATAGGATTTGTGTAATGTGTCTTTTTGAAATTTTATTAAATGACCAATTTTTCCACTTTTTCCCTAATTTCGACTTTAACTAGTTTTGATGTCTAGACCTCCAAATTGGCCCAAATGCTCCAAAATTTTATTTGAAGGTACATGAATAATATTATAACTTAAATATGATTTTAATATATGTTTAATTACCCCCAAATTACTTCTTCAAACTTTTTTAATGTTCTGTTCAAAGTAGGATTCTTTACTAGCAAATTGGGGCTCCAATTCCCCCTGGGTAATTGTCGGAAATGGCTTCACAAATGATCCCAAAGTCACTCAAATTTATGAAAATAGGATGGGTATGTGTAAGATACATTTTAAAATTCTCATATGCATCATGTTTTAGTTTATACAGGCTGTTATGACTCTTTCCAAAACAACTCCCAAGTCACAATTTCGACCCTTGGGGAAAATGCACCAAAACTTCTCCCAATGCAACAAAAATGAGTAAAATGGATTCAAATTATTATTTACTGAACATGATACTTGAAATAATCATTACTTACAGCCTATCCATCATACATTTATCAGAGATACATTCCCCCATTCAAATAAATAAGCGTTACCATGGCATATATCAAAATAGAGTGGAAATTGTCATTGTTTCCTCATTAAAAGTCATTTTGACATACAACTCTTGGGAATTTCGACTTAAAATTTTTTGAGAATGAATAAAATATCATATTGAAATTATTATAATCATAAATGGACAATTAAAGGCTCTCCCAATTTGAAATCATCAGCATTACAATGGTTCACAACAAGATAGTGGGGAAATGACACTATTTCTTCATTGTTCAACATTTATACATAAATTATTTTGGGTATTTTATAAAATTAATTAGACTTATAATTTTCTCAATCCATCCACAAACTCAATACAAGTCGAATTAGGGAGTGTACTCATTAGTTGACATGTGTCCCCTCTTTCCTAACCTTCCACCTTCCCCAAATTTGAGTAGGATCCCATTGAGCTTCCCAAAATCACATGAGATATCTATTGGATGGTATATTTAGACTTGATATGTCAGTTATGTCATATCTTAGCCTTCATATCTGATTTGTGTCACAGGTGTCATAGCATCTTCATCATTCTTGTCATAGAGCTAGGGAATCTAGTCCAAGTGTCTCACAGCTAGCTCCAAAATGACTCTTCCTTTCCCATGTAAGTTACATTTATTCCAAAATTCGACCTATTATGCATATGGAAAAATGTATTAACCTTATAATTCATCCAAGAACCTTTAGGCTTCCCATGGATTTGAAATTACAAGAGGAGGTTTCCATTTGGTACCAAATTTCTAGCTTGTGTGGGTCCCACATTCTCCATGTGTCTTCATGATCAATTGCCACTTTGATTTTCCCTTGTATTTATTTATTTATCTCCTTTATTAAATATTTGTGCCATTCTAATGTTCAAACATCATTTATTTTCCCCCTTATTCCATATCCCAAAGCTTTCACCCCTAACCCAGGAAACTAGTATTTTTCGTCCTTAGCAATTATTTGACCCTTAGCATCAGTTTGACAAAATCTCATGAATATGGAAAATGTGATTAGGCCATTGTGACCCAATACAAAATTTTGGACATGAAAAATCCTCCCTTCCCAATATTTCTTGTCCTCAAGCAAATTCAAACATAGGTGTTGAAGAACCTTCTTTCTGTATGATTCTTTGAAGTTGCCACTGAGTTTCCCAACTTTGAGTCTTTGAGATTCCATGAAGACTTTCACGAGGAACCACCATACTTGCTGTTGAACTATTCTGATTAAAATAAATTTATTAAGTGGGGAATCCATCCACCATACTACTTGTTTCCCAAAAAAAATGAAATCAATGGGACTAAAAACTATCCCAGGGTCCCATTGCTTGTATTGAACTCCAAAAATTAAGAGTGCTCTCCAACCCATACCATTAGGAAAGAGAATTCTAGGATCCCATTTTCTTGTATGCATTCTTCCAAACATCATGAGTACATAATATATATCATCAAAGTACATAACAACATAATAAAAATGTACATCAAGGAGGTTCCTCATCAAAAATCATGAAAGTGCTTATACCTCCAAGTAAGTAGACCACCATTTTCAAAGTGCATACAAGCTTCAAGTGACCAATCAAATCTGCTCCAATGACATAGCTAAGGATCCCATGTCCTATAATGCTGATCCAAAGATATATAATGTGCATCAATATAATCAGACATGTGTTCTTTCATCCAAGGAGTGAATGAAGAACCTCTACCAAAATCTGAACCAAATAATGAGCAAAAAAAACAAGGAGACTTCCAATGACTTAGAGAAGTCTCACCCATGCATCCATGAATGAGAGAATCATAAATATGTAAAAAATCATGTGGCTGGAAAATAAATTTTCTCCAATCATAAATATATTCACCCCGGTGTTTGATGAATTTCCTCCAACATCAAATGAACCAAGTGTTGAGCAAGAGAAACCATGAGTCTTCAAGTGACTCAAATGTGTATCATATGTGAATCCATGTAGATGTGGATCATAATAAAGTAACAAAGGATGCTGCTGAAAATCTGAATAATAGTGTGCTCTAACCATGTCATCATAAAAAGTAAATCTAGGAGTTCCATACTCCTCATGCGGCACCATAAAAAAGAACCCTTTCACCCATACTTCATTGAGACTAATGCTGCAAAACATGGAATTGTAGGATGTAGGAGAATGAAATAACTCACCCAAATGATAAAAAAGTGCAGAATTTTCATCATGGGAAGGATCCATATTGGTAGTATCATGCATCTCCTTCAAAAGTGTGAAATCTTTGTCATAGATTGGTTCCAATATAGAGGAATCATGCTCTTCTTTAAAAATTGCATAACCTTCATCAAGAGACAATTCAAGTTCCTATTCCACCACATCAAGTGTTTGAATATCTTCAAGTTCATATTAAAACACATCGAGCACATTCAAATTTACACATTTCTCATGATCCACCATGTCATGAGAATCCTTGAAACAATCTACCATTTGACAATCTAAAGCATAGGAGGAAAAACAAGTGTCTTGCAACTTTTCAAGAAGTTGCTCACTTTGAATTGTGAGCTTATGATTATACTTATTACTCTTCAAGTATGCATCATGTAACAATTCATTAAGCTCAACAAAATTGTTTCTATCAAAAAGAAAATACATGAAATTACCTTCAATTTTGCACATTGCTCTTTGAATCTTCTCCATGTCTTCAAGGAAGGATGGATCCTCCAATGAACAAATTTTCCAACAAGAATTTGACACCAATGCTTTAGTGTCATGTAGTATTCTAAGGGACTCTTATATCTTCTTTTCATTCATATTTAAGGACCCTTCAATAAAATGAGGATCTTGCAAATGAACCTCTTCATCTTCTCCCTTCTTGCTTGGATCAACTTCATGAAGCTTAATTGGTGATGTGGAAGTTGATCTTGTTTCTTCTTCAACTGCTACAAGGTCTTCATTTTCATGTTTACTAGAAATTTTTCTTGCAGCAACATTTTTAAATCTGATCTCTATGTCACCAACATAGAGTTGTGAGCACCCATCAGTAGGTACCCCTTCATAGTTAAAGCATCCATCAGTAGATGCTCTTTGTTTCATTTCCAAGGTAGAATGTGTCTCGAAATGATCTTCAGTATTTTCAATAGAAACTTATTCATACTCATGTGATGTCTCTTCATCTTTTTCATAGTCACTTGGAAGTGAATTTCGATCCTCTTCATGTACTACTTCTTCTACTTCACCTATTTCATAACTAGGTGGTTCATGGGTCTCCTCCTTTTGCTCCTTCAAGCAAGCTGATGCATTTTTCCCCTTGGTTTTCTTAAAATAAATATATTTTATCCAAATTTGGATTGCCAAAAATTCAAATCCTTTCATAATATTCTTGTTCATGTCTTCAAAGATAGGTTCCATAATTTTTATAAGCTCCTCACCATCATATAAGGTTCCCTTTTCATCCCTAGTCATAGTTTCCTCTTCAACAAAAGCACTTTTGGGTTTCAATATATAATGGTGGTCCCTGATTTATTTTACTCATAAATATCAAACCACATCATTTTTCAATATCATGCTCTGATACTATTGTAATGTCCCTTTTTGAAATTTTATTAAATGACCAATTTTTCCATTTTTTCCCCAATTTCGACCTTAACTAGTATTGATGTCTAGACCTCCAAATTGGCCCAAATGCTCCAAAATTTTATCTGAAGGTACATGGTTGATATTAGAAATTAAATATTATTTTAATATATTTTTAATTACCCCCCAATTACTTCTTCAAAAAATTTTAATGTTCTGTTCAAAGTAGGATTCTTTACTAGCAAATTGGGGCTCCAATTCCCCGTAGGTAATTGCCGGAAATGGCTTCACAAATGATCCCAAAGTCACTCAAATTTATGAACAGAGGATAGGTATGTGTAAGGGGCCTTTTAAAATTCTCATATGCATCATGGTTCAGTTTATACAGGATTTTATGACTCTTTCCAAAACAATTACCAAGTCACAATTTCGACCCTTGGGGAAAATGCACCAAATCTTCTCCCAATGCAACAAAAATGAGTAAAATGGATTCCAATGCTTAAGTAATAAAAAATAGACTTTAAATAAACATTAATTAAATTCCATACATCATACATTTATTATAGATACATTCCTCCATTCGAAATAATAAGCATTACCATGGCATATATCAAAATAGAGTGGAAATGATCATTGTTTGCTCATTAAAAGTCATTTTGACATACAAATATTGGGAATTTCGACTTGAAACTGTATGAGAATTAATAAAATAGAATATTTAACTGATTACAATCAGAAATGGACAATTAAAGGCTCTCCCAATTCGAAATCATCAGCATTACAATGGTTCACAACAAGATAGTGGGGAAATGACACTATTTCTTCATTGTTCAACATTTTTACATGAATTATTTTGGGTATTTCGACTTGAGAGTATTATGAAAATGAAATAAATATCATATAAATAATAAAATAATATAATTTTAATTAGAATATTCTCCAAAGATATCAATAGATCACCCAAAGTGCAATCCCTCCATTGACATGAATATGGTGTGGAAATTGGAAATAGTTGAGAGAGAGTGCTGCAATAGAAGAATCCACATGATTTAATATAGCTTACACCTGCAAATAAGACTCCATTAAATCTCCATGAAATACCTCAGTGGCCTCTCCAAACACCAACTTGGATGGGAATCTTTCACCCTAGAAATTGGCTAAGGCAAGAAAACTAATCATCCACTAGCTCTCACAATTCACAAATGATAATTTATAAAATGATCAAAAGCTATTCTCATGGTTGATTCCTATATTTTATAAAATTAATTAGACTTCTAAGGTTCCCAATCCATCCACAAACTCAATCCAAGTCTAATTATGGCGTGTTCTCATGAATTGACATGTGTCCCCTCTTTCATAGCCTTCCACCTTCCCCAAATTTGAGTAGGAGCACATTGAGCTTCCCAAACTCACATGAGAGCTCTCTTGGATAGTATATTTCGACCTAACATGTCAGATATGTCAGATGTCAGCCTTTAGATCATATTTGTGTCATAGGTGTCATAGCATCTTCATCATTGTTGTCATAGATCTAGGGAATCTAGTCCAAGTGTCTCACTAGCTCCAAAATGACTCTTCCTTTCCCATGTAAGTTACATTTATTCCCAAATTAGACCTATGATGCATATGGAAAAATGTATTAACCTTATAACTCATCCAAGAACCTTTAGGCTTCCCATGGATTCAAAATTACAAGAGGGGTTTTCCATTTGGTATCAAATTTCTAGCTTGTGTGGGTCCTGTTGTCGCCTTTCACACACCTAGGGGGGAACGTGGCAGAAATATTCAAGCAAATCAGTGTGTCCTTGGGGGAAAGTATTGAGTCAAGGTTGTCACCTTGTTCTTGACTCCTTCATTTAGACAAACTCCTAACGAAGCCAAGGGGGGTAGACCCTATGAGTTACTAAGGTTGGTTACATGGATGATGATGGTATTAAATGAATAAGTTTTTTAGAAGTTTTGACAAATGAATTCGACACAACATATTTGCAAGATTTGTTATACCACAACAGCATAGAAATCAAAACTTGATAAGCAGTAATGTGAAAACATATGATAATATCAAATAGATCAGTGCCAATAATGGAGTCCACAAATGAGATTGTTGTTGAAATACAAGTGGGTGTTGCAAGTGATCTTGGTCAAATTTTAAGTTAATATATGATGAGTTGACTAAACCAGGCGGGGGGACTCCAGATATACCTAGGGGGTACTTGGAGTATGTCCAAAAATAACAACCGCTACGGCTACGCGCAAGGAATGTGTGCGCTGAATGGAGTCTCTGAGAATGTGATCATAATACACCCGCTAGGGTGTAACAGAGATCGACGCCTCGAGGTCACTGTCGAGTAGTTACCACTTTCTTTGGGTATTTTGCCACCATTTACGGTTTAATCGAGGTGTTTTATTTTTGCCTCAAGTGTTTAATTGGGGAAAATGAATCCTAATTATTCTATTCACTCGCATTGCTTTTGATGCATATTGACTGATCAGATGAACCGCATCCAAGTGCAGAGCATACACACCGGAGTCTTGTCAATTTTTTAAGGATTTTAAGCTGCATTCTTTGTTAAAAAAAAAAAAACTCTAGGAATCTCTTTCGGTCCAAGTGGACCTCAATAGGGAAAGAAAGGAGGGGTTAATTTTATATGATAAAAAATAAACATCAAACAAACATCAAACACAACTCACATGTTATCTAATTAGTCCTACCACGCATCCCTTTCCCCTTTCGGGTCAATCGAGAAGTCATGGGGTAAGTAGTATGATTACTTTGAATTTGTGAAATTTATTGAAATGCTTAGAATTCAAAGTATACAGTGTTTCAATACAAGACAAAACTAGAAAAAAGCGAAAAAAGTGCAAAAAACACAAAACGCAGGATCCCCCCTTGGGGAATAGGGAGCGGGCTCGAAAGAGCCTACTCGAAGTAATTATTTTTATTATTAAGGGTTACAAATATCAGCAAATTAATTGAAAAAATTCTGCTTGGTTCTTATACCGAACGAACCCAAGGGCTTACAAAGTACAACAATAATGATTACGGAAGATGGGGAGACCCCTGGGAGTTTTCGAATGGCCCAAAAATCGCTTTTCGAACAGAACCTCCTCTTCTTTTCGGATGGAACTGATAAAAAACAGCAAGATTTAATTAGTTTAAAGCTCCCAAAAACACTTTAAAAGTTTCTTTGGACAAGCCCCAAAAAACTACCGAAAAAGACTAAGTTAAAGTAGTTTTTAAGAAAAGACAAAAATAACTCAAGAGGACAAGTCCTCTTGAGGATCTTGGCTAGCTTTGGGGAAGCCAATGCAATGTGCACTTTATATGCTGGATTTAAATTTTAATAAAGAAAGACTATTCACTTTAAACAATCTTTTGATTTGGCTTAAAACTGCTTATAAAAAATGAAAGACTTTTACTGCTAGATCTAGTTTTCAAAGAGAAAGGGCTTGAATCTTTTTCTTAAATGAAACTAAATATATGAATGCAGCTCCTATATGTTTAGATCTAGAAATATATCATCTTTGAAACATCATATCTAAAATATAAAATCCAAGTAACCAAGGAAGTGTTGATAAAAGAGGAGAAAGAGTGAAGAGGTGGCTGGGTGCCCAAATGATCAACCGTGGAGCTTTCCAGTAAAATGTCGAGTGACTATGCCTTTGAGAAAGTTTGGAGAAAGTGAGGAAGAAAACTATATCAGCACCCTCTCCAAGCTAGGAACCTGAAACTAATCCAAAGGCTTTCCAAGATGCTTGTGAGATCCGATTAATACATAAACAAAGATATTAGAATAGCATGGATATAATCTTATAAAGCATGTTAAATCTAGATCTCTAGACATGCATAAAAGAAAAAGAGATGTCCAATAAAATTATTAACAAATTCCTTTCCTATAAAGATCATAATAAACTTATTATCAATCTTTTAGAATTGGATCCACAATATCAAAATAAGCAAGTAATGAACACAGATACAGGTTACCTCAGTGGAACATGGCAATGCTCATCCACACATAATAACATGACACCATATTGCCTCCAAAGCTTCTCTTTATTTCAACAAAAAGGATGATCAATACAGTATTACACAATAGCAAATATTTCTTCCCAACTCTAACTAGCTTGGAAGAGGAAAAAGATGCTTTATTTATAGCCGGATTGGCCAAGAGTGGTGCATGCCTGACTGAAAGAGAGATTGAAGCTGACAGAGAGTCAAGCTGAGTTTGATCTGATGATGAAATGAGTCTGATATGATGATGAACTAAGTCCAACTGGACTGGAAATTAAAATTAGAGTGACACCTCACTCAGTGAACTGAACCAACCAACAAACAACTCCCAGCTTGATCCACACGTATGGGGGAGAGAGAAAGGAGGGTGCAATCCTAGATCTGCATGAGCCAATTAAGCTCCTCTTCAGCCCTGATCATGCCTTCAGTCAAGGAATGGGAACTCCCATTCAAGCTGTAGCCGATGAGACAGACTTTAGTCAAATCGGAGCAAAATCCACTAATTTAGGAATTTGGATTTGCTCCATTATTTAATTAATTTTTAATTAAATTAATTAATATTTGATTTTTTTGGATTTTCTCACTTGAGTGATGGAAAAATCACTCAAAACTTAGGAAGAGTGGGTTTATGGGTTTACCGGGTTCTCTGAGTTAGAAAATGAGCACCCCCATGACTGAATCTAACTCTTAACCCCACTTTTATTACAAGACCAATTTTTCCAATTAGACTATTAAAAAATAGCCTGAGTTTTGAGGAAAAATTAAAATTAAAAAAAAAAAACCTAGGGGGACTTAGCACATGTTCATATGACTCGACCATAATTCCTAGCATGTTTATACATTTACACATAGACTCTAATAACCTCAATAGGCCTAAATGCCAAGCCAACCACCCCAACTTTGGAGGTATTGAGTGAAAAACTCAGAAATTATCAGTTGTTTATTCAAGAATCAATAATAACCAAGGGAAAAAACACTATGGGATGATCAGATTGACAAATACAGTCCAAGAGACTGAGTCTTTTATAGACACTACCATTCTAGAACATTTTATTACAACTCCCCCAAGGGGGTATGAACATGTGGTAGATAAAAAAAATACTTCCCAGAAGTAAGTCTGAAGGTCTTATGAAGTCTGAACAAATCATCTTTGTCTGGTTCACCAGGCTCACTTGATAACACCGACTAAGTACAACTGAGGTGGTAACATCTGGCTCCAACTGCAAGATGTGTGCTCGATCTGGTCATAGGGAAAGGAGAGGATACAAGAACACCAGAATCTCTGGTTTATACACCCTGTAAAAACATCTCAACTTGACAAGAAAACCTCAGTAGCACAAGATTTATATAAAATCCAAATGAACCACTAAGATGATTTATTTAAACAAAATAAATGTAGCTAACTAATGAAAGAAAAGTTTTGTTATAGCTAAGTACAAAACACAAATGAAGAAAGTAAATGCTCTCTTTCAAGAAGCTTATTTTCCTACTCTAAGCATGATATAAAAAGGGGTTAAGTGTAATCAGAATTCCAATGTAACCACCTCAGCATTTTATTAACATAAAAAAAAATTGCCTTGTCTTTGGTTACCATCCAATGTAAGGATACTTTATTCAGAAAATGAAAACCTACGTGATGACCCAGAATGGGAGGGCTGGATGGGAAATCATAGGCATGAATAATGTCATTAAAGTTCTTCCCAAAGTGGTATGTGCTTGCGCATGATGCTTCTATCCATGACTGGATAGAACTGATATACCAATCGGCAAGATGATGCATACTGACTACATCATCATACTGATCATCAGGGCTTATCAAATGATAACTCATTGCATAAGCCCCAAATAGCTCCAAATCATAAGGAACCTCTATATGTGAAGAAGATGGTTGAGACTGATATTCCACTGATTGCATCACATCTGAATTTTCACAACATTGCTTCTCAATGTCTTCATTACTAATACCTTTGTGCGGCTCTGCATGATATGACTCTGAATGATCATGTGAAAATTCTGAATGCTCCTCTTCCATACTAAGATTTTCCTAGGTATCTATGCTCCCCTCTATGGACGTATCATAGATTGGACTTCCACAAATTTTTGAATAGACACTCCCCTTGTTGGACATATCACGGATTGGATTCTCAATAAGATTTTCACAAGTTGGATTATCTATGAAATTCCAATAGTCATCATTCCCATCCATGTCATATGTGGGGGACTCTTCATCCATGGCATCATGTTCTTGCCTATCCATGTCTTCCTTGTATTCATAACAATCTTCTTCAGAAGATTTGGCTTCAAAAATGTTACAAGGCAATAAACTTTCCAAACCTTCATCAACATGTGGAAAGCAAGGTCTAGTGTCATCACACACCATACTGATCTTATCATAAGTTTCTTTATAGGATTCTGTAATGGTTTCTTCTTGAGGTAAATCTGGAGAAAAACTGTGATCATTATCAATAAAATAATCATGAGAACACTCCAAATTTTCAATAGTTTCTATTATGATATCATGAAGAGGATCTTCAATATTATCTTTAATCAAGGAAACTTTATGGACATATTCAATGGGATCACTTGGGATGTGTTGCTCAATGGGTTCCTCTAGTTTTGCCAAATCTTTATTATTTTCTGTTAAAGTGATATGAGGATGGTTTTCAACAATGTCTCCAAATAAGGGTTCTTCAAGAAACTATTCAACGTGATTGTCATGGATGTTCCCATCTTCAGAATCTTGTTGTGTAATGAGAGATACCTCATATTCTTTAGTAAGCTGCTTAATTTCTTCTTCTCTTAAATAAATTAGAGAGACCTCCACACATTCTACATTGTCTATGACAACACGAGGTAGTTCTTCGATGGAAGTATCATGGATCTCCTCTTCACTTAAATGTTCAAGAAGTGATTCCAAGTCTTCAATACTTTGTATCATGGAAAAAGGTCCATCATATGTTTCCATGTGATACTCTATCCCAGATAGGTAGAAGGTAAATATATTTACAAGGAATTTTTTCAAACCATTCATACTACCCCTACCATCATGCCACTTCTCTAAAAACATCCAAAGGAAGCTTGGAATGAGGTTATACATTTATTAGGAAGGCCTTGATAGAACCAACAAAAGGCCTTACCCTAAAAAGTACTAGCAAACATTTCCATCATATTGTCTTCATAAAGCACATTGGACTCAACCATCAACTAAAGGAAATATTTGACATGCCAGATGGCCGAATCACCATAATTTCCATGAAATACTGGAAGCCATTAATATACATCCCCCACACCATGACCAAAGTTAGGAAAACCCGGGATGTTTGAGAAATCGATAGGCTGAAAAAGTTCGGCTATCTAGGCACCACACTACTCCCTTAATTCATCCATATAAAAAATTAATAGTATGCATTTGATATAACCATTAAACCTTGTACTAAATAGGTGGAGCTATTAAGTGATGAGCTTTAAAGGTTTTAGTATGTCGCATGGGCTCATCTACACACAACAAAACTTCACAAGTTTATGAGATAACGGGGTTTTATCCCTTCAATGGAGTCACCATGTGAAAAAGAAAAATAAACAATTATAAATCTTTCACAAAAAATATTTTTTGCTTTTCTTTGTAAAAATAAAAACTGAAAAAAGTTAGTGGAGTCACCAGATGAAAATTAAATATCTACTCTAAGAATTCATCAAACAAAGCAAAAACAAAAAGGAAGAAAACAAAAGTCGTACTCTGGGAATAAAAAGATTTATCCCCGGCAACAGCGCCAAAAGATGTTACCGCCTTTCACACACCTTGGGGGGAACGTGGCAGAAATATTCAAGCCACTCAGTGTGTCCTTGGGAGCAAGTCTCGAGTCAAGGCTGTCGCCTTGTTCTTGATTCCTCCATTTAGGAAAACTCCTAACGAAGCCAAGGGGGGTAGACCCTACGAGTTACTAAGGTTGGTTACTTGGATGATGATGGTATTAAATGAGTAATTTTTTTAGGAGTTTTGACAAATGAATTCGACACAAGATATTTTCAAGATTTGTTATACCACAACAACATAGAAATCAAAACTTGATAAGTAGTAATGTAGAAACATATTATAGTATCAAATAGATCAGTGCCAATAATGGAGTCCACAAATGAGATTGTTGTTTAAATGCAAATGGGTGTTGCAAGTGCTCTTGGTCAAATTTTAAGTTAATGTATGATGAGTTGATTGAACTAGGCGGGGGGACTCCAGATATACCCAGGGGGTACTTGGAGTATGTCCAAAAATAAAAAACCGCTACGGATACCCACAAGGAATGTGTGGGCTGAATGGAGTCTATAAAACTATGTTCATAATACACCCACTAGGGTGTAATAGAGATGGGCACCTCGAGGTCACTGTCTAGTAGTTCCCACTTGTAGAAGGAGCAAGTCGACATAAGTCGGTTTGAATGAAGACCGACTTAGTCGATCAGTTGACTAAGTCGAGGGACCGACTTAGTCGACCAGCCGACTGGGTCGTTCGACCGAGTAAACACAGTCATTAAGTCTGCTAACTAATAGTTGTGTCGGGTCACCGAACTGAAAGGTAGTTATATTTGAAACTGTTTGTAAAACTGTATATATTAGGCTGTTGAGCCACACAAGAACTCAGTTCAGTTCTGTGCTTTGTATGAACTCATTGTAATAAAATATTCTGTTCTATCCATATTGTCCTTGTCTTCTATCTCTGTTTATAATTGTGTATGTTTTAGTATGTATTATTGGTAACCTTATGTGATCCGTGAGATTACAACATTGGTTTCGTTGCCGGTAGTACCTAACTAGAATATATGCTCACATATGATACCAGAGCAGGAGATAAAGGACTGGTGGGAGCGCAAAATTGCTAACTATCTACAAAATTACGCGAGAAGGAACAGATTGACAGTCGCAGAAGCAAAAGCCAGATTTTTCACTGAGACTCACGAAAAGTTTGTCGAATCCGTGCCACACCTGCTGAAGCAACTTTTGGATGAGAAAACCGGACAAGACTAAAGAAGAACAGTTACTTCAGAAACTGATCCGAGGAGGACGTACGAATCTATCGGAGTGGTTCGAAAAGATAGCCGATGACTTCTATGAGGAACAAGCAGTCGAAGATAGGACTTCGGTGGAAACTGTCCGACAGAAATTTTTCACAGAATTTACTGATCAATTCTTGTGTTCCTTACCGACTTTGTTGTTTAAGTTCTTGATAGAAAAAGGAGCAGGACACATTGTCGAACCTCGACCACCATTACGTGAACCACCATCAAATACTAACTGGGCGGAGAAGCAAAAGAAGTGGGAAAAATTCATTGCTGAAAGGGAGTGGGAATACTTCCTGAGCAAATAAACAGCATTATTCAAGCTTTCTAAAAAGCGTCGGGTAGGCCATGGGGGGGTAGCTGGTCGTGTGTCGGAGAGGAAGCATGGTGGATACCAGTTGACCAGACTTAAACCAGTAATGAACAGTCGACTGAAGAGGAATTGAAGGAATAGTATTGTATGAAAGTATGTCGGACATTAAGAAAATCGAGAGGGATGAAAGACAGCAGAGAAGGGAAGCTCGACGTGAACGAGCCAACGAGCTACGTAGAGAACAAAACCCTAGGGAGACCGACCGAGAAGAGCATCCGCCAGAGTCGGGTCATGACCGACCAGAAGAAGGCGTGGAAGCAGAAACGGCCCCTAAGGATGAAGAAGTGTGGATAGAGCAGCAAGAAGCTCTCCAAATAACGGTTCCTGATGAAGTAACCCTGTCCCCAATCAATCCACATTATACAGACTATTATTGAAGACGACCTTCGACTAAGAGCTGGTGACATTACACTCTGGAGTCGACTCGGTGATGAACCGTACCTGGGGTGACACCTTGTCATACGCCGACCGGTCGAAGGGAACTGGGTGACCTTTCAAACATCACCCTCCTTTCGAAGTATCCACTTGCTCCTACCGACACATGAAGGAGCACCCCCCTGCCACATACAACTTTAGAAGATACCCAAGAGTCCGACCTGAGCACGCAAAGTGACAGTGGGTCATCGAGAAGACAAATTATCAACAATCCGCTGTACTACGAGAAAGAATCAACCACCGACAGAGGCACAAGTTCCGTCGACCAAAACCCCATCGTCACCCCCACAGGTTCGACTATATCATCGACCCCACCTCTTTCACCCCCACCCACACCTCCCACCCCGCCAACTTCTGAGAATAGTGATAGTGACTCAAGCATGGGTCACGGATCTGCTTAGATTCCTCTTTATGAGGGCGACAAAGACCCCAGACGACATTGGTTCGTCTGCGAGTCGATATGGGAGGCCAACAAGGTAACAGAAGAAGATCGCCAGATGGCCCAGTTCGCGGGAGCCCTAAGGAAAAGAGCTCTCACATGGTATATGACATTTTCTGAACGGTAGCCCAGAGCAACAAAATCAGAGATAAAAGCGCAATTCCTATCATTTTTCAAGACCCCAGACTCCAAACACCTGGCCGCCAAGAAGCTGAAAACGACATCACATAAGCCAGGAGAAACAGTCCACGACTACGATAAACGATGGAAGGATCTATTGAGCCAATTAGACTATACTATTGACGAACAATTATTGATTCAATGGTTCCTTGCAGGGCTCTCACAGAAAGTTCGCCGCCACATCAGTCTGGAAACTTTCAAGTCGTATGAAGATGCATTGACGAAAGCTCTGCAAGTCGAGATGGATGAAGATATTCCTACATATCCGACCGACCACCGTTTGGAGGAACAGTTGGAAAACGTGCAGAAGTCCCTAAAAGAACTCACGCTCAAGAACCAAGAAATCTGGTGCACTAACTGTTCAACAGCTGGACATTCCAAAGATAATTGTCGACAACAATTCAGCCGACAAGATGTACGTTTTGTACAGACAAAGGCGTTTTGTGACATTTTCCAGGAACGTGGAGACCATTCTACAGCCGACTGTCCTTATAATATGAAGAATGGAAAGGATTCCTGGTGTGCTATCTGTGAGACTACAAATCAAAACACGGCCGACTGTCATCTCAACCTGAAAAATAGACAGAACTACCAGGCCGTCTATCAGACGAATGCAGTAGCACAGAACACAGAGCAAAACAATAACCACAATCAGAACGGGCAACGCAATGACGGTCGACGCTACGAACGCCGGCATGACAATCGACGACAAGGGTTTGGAAGAACAGGTCGATTCGTTGGGAATCGTGACATACGCAGTCATCGACCCACACAATGCTTTATTTGTTACAAAGAAGGGCACAGATGCGCAGACTGTCCGTACAAGGACAGAACTGACCTCAAATTTTGTACACACTGTGGAGTAGGTGATCACTCCTTGGAGGATTGTCCTACCATGTTGGAAAAAATCAGCAATAAAAAGAATGTTAATGTCTTGTCTTGTGTCCAGAAGAATGATGTAATAACTACTAAGAATTTGCACATTGTCACTCGACAAGGCACCAAAACCGGGCCTGATAACCCTCAGATTAGCAAAATAAAAAACACAAATGCATATCCTGACCCTAGCAAGGAACAACACACATACCAAGAAGCTACACACATATTCCAAAACATTACACAGCACGAAGACATTATAAACAATCGACTTAGCTTGACCCAACAATTAACCCATCTCATTCAAACAGATGAATCTGTAGGCCAATTCATTGATTTATTACATCAAATCAAAAGCACTAACCCTGAGAAACAAACTAAGAACATCTGTAGCCTCAATCAAAAAGACAAAAATGATGTTGACCCACTGGTCGACCTAGAAATTGAAGGATACCACCTACGACAAGTAGTCCTTGATTTTGGGTCTCAAGTAAATATTATGACCAGGGATACATGGGAACAAATGGGAAAACCTCGACTCTATGAGTCAGGCATCTACCTAAAACTAGTCGACCAAGGTCTCATTGAACCCATTGGGGTTTGGAAAAATGTAGACACAACCATTAAAGGCATATCAACTAAGGTTGATTTCGAAATTATTGACCCAAAGGAAGGATCTAGATCCTTCCTAGCCCTTGTCGGTCGACCTTGGGGTCGAAAGATGAAAGCCTCTATATCCTTAGATAAAGAGAGGATCAAGCTAAAAGGAAATGGCCAAAAAGTCATTGTACCCATTAACCCTTCCCAAGGAAAACCTTGGATAGAACCTATTGATGAGGAGGTCGATGTTAGACAGCTATACCAAATCCACAACAATAATGACTACACTGAACCAAACATCTATGGGGAACTTCACTTAGGTAACCCAGACTCAGTTGGTTATAATTCGGATGCTGAACTATATGACTGGGAGATAGAAAATTATGAAACACAAGCAAGAGGGTGCTGGACTATCCAAAAAGTATAGAAAAAACCCACCCGACAGTGCTTTCTAGTCTCAATTATCCCCAAAATTTTTGAGAGAAAAATAAGAGAACACCCTACCTTACAACTGACCAACGAAAACACCAGGCAACAACCAAGGTATAAGGAGAGGGAATCCCCAGTCATGCATGTCGAACAAGTGTCTAAAAACATTTGAGAACATGGACGACTACAGAGCTTAGTAGAAACCTTCATAGGTCAAGCAGCTAGATGGTGGGACACCCATCAGACAAAACTACAGACCTGGACTACTGCTGCAACTTACTTTGTTGAAAGGTTTGGTGGCAGGAAGTTAACCTCACAAGCACAGATTCCTATTTTCACCCAAGGACAAAATCCAGAAGAACACATCCAAACTTGTGAAACAGAGTGGAGAAGACTTGGACATAAGGATGAAAGAGCCTGGCCACACTTGTTTCCATCAACCCTAGACGAATTACCTAGTAAATGGTATAAGATGGAGGAAGCTTAAGGTGAAACCTTTTTCTGGAATGAACTAAAAGAAAATTTCATTAAATCCTTCAACTTTATACCTGAGGATAAACAATTAGTCGAGCCAGCACAACAAATTAAACATTTCATTCAACCGACTGAAACACACCCTTACAAAGACCCTCGACAGGTCAAGAATTGCAATAGTCTTCACATAGGATCAAAAGTCGAGTCGACCCGATTACAATTAGAGAATGAACACACCGAAGGTAAAAGCTTCAGATGGAAATCAAACCATGCTGAAACAACAAAACCAATCCACTCAGTGCTAAGGGTCGCGACTACCAATAAACCCGACCTCGACCGAATGACTGCAGCAGACTTCCCTGCTACATTCTCACAGTTCAAGGAAGGAAGTTGACTGATCAATGAAGCTAAAGCTCCAGAATGGCTAGATGCCTAAGTAAAAACTAAGGAGGTAGACATTTCCAATGACGACCGACCATCCGACTACATAGTCCCCAGCAGGAGCAAATCTGAAGGGTTCTACAGGACTTCATTTTTTTGTACTTCCCTCTTTCTTCGGGACGAAGAAATGTTTTGTTTGTGGGGGATATGTAGAAGGAGCAAGTCGACATAAGTCGACTTGAATGAAGACCGACTTAGTTGATCAGCCGACTAAGTCGAGGGACCGACTTAGTCGACCAGTCGACTGAGTCGGTCGACTGAGTAAACACAGTCATTAAGTCTGCTAACTAATAGTTGTGTCGGTTCATTGAACCGACAGGTAGTTATCTTTGAAATTGTTTGTAAAACTGTATATATTAGGCTGTTGAGCCACACAAGAACTCAGTTCAGTTCTTGGCTTTGTACGATCTATTGAGAATAATATAATCTGTTCACCCTATCTGTTCTTGTCTTTTTTCTCTGTGTATATTTCTGTATATTTTTGTATGTATTATTGGTAACCTTATGTGATCTGTGAGATTACAACACCACTTCCTTTGGGTAATTTGCCACCATTTATGACTTAATCGAGGCGTTGGATTTTCTCTTGAGGTGGTTAATTGGGGAAAGTGAATCCTAATTATTCTAGTCACCTGCGTTGCTTTTGATGTAGCTTGACTGATCAGATGAACCGCAGCCAAGTGCAAAGCATACACACCGGAGTCTTGTCAAAATTTTAAGGATTTTAAGCTGTGTTCTTTGTTAATAAAAAAGAACCTCCAGGAATCTCTTTCAGTCCAAGTGGACCTCAATCAGGAAAATGAGGAGGGGTTAATTTTATACGATAACAAATAAAAATAAAACAAACATCAAACACAACTCACAGGTTATCTAATTAGTCCTACCATGCATCTCTTTCCCTTTTTGGGTCAATCGGGAAGTCGTGGGGTAAGTAGTATGATTACTTTGAATTTGTGAAAGATATTGAAATGCTTATAATTAAAATTATACAATGCTGCAATACAAGACAAAACTAGAAAAAAGAGAAAAAGTGCAAAAAACACAAAATGCAAGATCCCCCCTGGGGGGATGGGGAGCGGGCTCGAAAGAGCCTACTCAAAGTAATTATTTTTATTATTAAGGGTTACAAATATCAGCAAATTAATTGAAAAATTCCTCTTGTTTCTTATACTGAACGAACCCAAGGGCTTACAAAGTACAACAATAATGATTACGGAAGATGGGGAGACCCCTAGGGGGTTTCGAATGGCCCAAAAATTTCTTTTCGGACAGAAACTCCTCCTCTTTTAGGATGGACCTTCTAAAAAACAGCAATACTTAATTAGTGTAAAGTTCCCAAAAACACTTTAAAAGTGTCTTTGGACAACCCCCAAAAAACTACCGAAAAAGACTAAGTTAAAGTAGTTTTTAAGAAAAGACAAAAATAACTCAAGAGGACAAGTCCTCTTGAGGATCTTGTCTAGATTTGGGGAATCCAATGCAATGTGCACTTTATATGCTAGATTTAACTTTTAATAAAGAAAGACTATTCACTTTAAACAAGCTTTTGATTTGGCTTAACACTGCTTATAAAAAATTAATGACTTTTACTGCTAGATCTAGTTTTTGAAGAGAAAGGGCTTGCATCTTTTTCTTAAATGAAACTAAATATATGCATGCAGCTCCTATATGTTCAGATCTAGAAAGACATCAGCTTTGAAACAACAGATCTAAAATATAAAAGCCAAGTAACCAAGGAAGTGTTGATAAAAAGGGAGAAAGACTAAAGAGGTGGCTTGGTGCTCGAATGATCAACCGTGGGGTTTTCCGGTGGAATGTTGAAGGACTATGCCTTTGAGAAAGTTTGGAGAAAGTGAGGAAGCAAACTAGATCAGCATCCTCTCCAAGCTAGGAAACTCCAACTAATCCAAAGGCTTGCCAAGATGCTTGTGAGATTTGGTTAATACATAAACATAGATATTAGAATAGCATGCATATAATATTATAAAGCATGTTAAATCTAGATCTCTAGACATGCATAAAAAAAAAGAGATAGATAATAAACTTATTAAAAAATTACTTTCCTATCAAGATCATAATAAACTTATTATCAATCTTTTAGCACTGGATCCACAATATCAAAATAAGCAAGTTATGAACACAGATACAGGTTACCTCAGTGAAACATGGCAATGCTCATCCACACATAATAACATGACACCATCTTGCCTCCAAATCGTCTCTTTATTTCAACAAAAAGGATGATCAATACAATATTACACAATAGCAAACCTTTCTTCCCAACTCTAACTAGCTTGGAAGAGGAAAAGGCTGCTTTATTTATAGCCAGATTGGCCAAGAGGGGCGCATGCCTGACTGAAAGAGAGACTGAAGCTGACAGAGAGTCAAGCTGAGCTTGATATGATGATGAACTGAGTCTAACTAGAATGGAACTACAAATCGAAGTGACACCTCACTCAGTGAACTAAACCAACCAACAAAGAACTCCCAACTTGATCCACATGTGTGGAGGAGAGAGAAAGGAGGGTGCAAACCTAGATCTGCATGAGCCAGTTAAGCTCCTCTTCAGCCCCGATCATGCCTTTAGTCAAGGAATGGGAACTCCCTGTCAATATGAAGCCGATGAGACTAACTTCAGTCAAATCAGAGAAAAATCCACTGATTTAGGAATTTGGATTTGCTCCATCATTTAATTAATTTTTAATTAAATTAATTAATATTTGATTTTTTTGGATTTTCTCACTTGAGTGATGGAAAAATCACTCAAAACTTAGGAAGAGTGGGTTTATGGTTTTACTGGGTGCTCTAAGTTAGAAAATGAGCACCCCAGTGATTGAATCTGACTCTTAACCCCACTTTTATTACAAGACCAATTTTTCCAATTAGACTATTAAAAAATAGCCTAAGTTTTGTGGGAAAATTAAAATTAAAAATTAAAAAGAAAAACCTAGGGGGACTTAGCACATGTTCATATGACTCGACCATAATGCCTAGCATGTTTATAAATTGACACACAAACTCTAATAACCTCAATAGGCCTAAATTCCAAGCCGACCACCCCAACTTTGGAGGTATTGAGTGAAAGACTCAGAAATTATCAGTCATTTATTCAACAACCAATAATAACGAAGGGAAAAAACACTCTAGGCTGATTGGATTGACAAATACAGTCCAAGAGACCGAGTCTTTTACAGACACTACCATGCTAGAACATTTTATTACAACTCCCCCAAGGGGGTATGAACATGTGATAGATAAGAAAAACACTTCCCAGAAGCAATTCTGAAGGTCTTCTGAAGTCCAAACAAATCATCTTTGTCCGGTTCACCAGGCTCACGTGATAACACCGACTAAGTACAACTTAGGTGGTAACAGGTCCCACATTCTCCATGTGTCTTCATGATCAATTTCCACTTTGATTTTCCCTTGTATTTATTTATTTAGCTCCTTTATTAAATATTTATGCCATTCTAATGTTCAAACATCATTTATTGTCTCCATTATTCCATATCCCAAAGCTTCCACCCCCAACCTAGGAAACTAGTAATTTTCCTCCTTGGCAATTATTTGACCCTTAGCATCAATTTGACAAAATCTCATGAATATGGCAAATGTGATTAGGCCATTGTGACCCAATGCAAAATTTTGGACATGAAAATTGGCCTCGTTCTGAAAGATAATGGTCTTAAGAACTATATCAAGGATGAAATTGCAGAATGTGAAGAAGCAAAAGCTAAGGAGAAGCATGAACAATACCTCATCAAGGAAATGAGGATCATTGATGATTCCATTAAGGATCACTTGATCCCTCAAGGGTCATCTAATAATACACCTAATCAAATGTATGATGCAATTTCTAGAATGTATGAAGGAAAGAACATTGACATAAGGATGAATCTAAGAACTCAATTGAAGGGCACCAAGATGAGAAAAGGAGAATATATTCAAGATTACTTCACAAGGATCTCCCATATCAAAGAGAAGCTAAGTGCTATTGTAGATACTCTTGATGAGGCTGAATTGGTTATGACTGCTCTCAATAGCCTCACTAGACCTTTGGATTCATTCATCCAAACTCCGTGTGCCAGAAAAGAAAGTATGATGTTTGACATAGTATGGGAAGATTGCATATAAGAAGAAGCTAGAGTAGCCAATAGAGAATCTCTTCTCAAAGAAGATGATCAAGCTCTATCTACCCATACTAAGGAAATAAATGACTCAAACTTCAAGAGGAGTAATCATAAGCCTTCAAAGAATAAATTCCAGAAGAAGAAGAAGAAGGATAACTCAAAGTATCAATGCTATAATTGTCATAAGATAGGACTTCCTACTAGAGAATGTCTATCATCAAAGAACAACACCAACAAAAGACATCATGATCATCTAGCTGAAGATGAGGATGAAGAAAGACCTCAAAAGAGAACTAGCGGTGAATATGTAGAAGAATATGTGTTATTCTTTGCACTCTCTGGGTCTGTAACACCCGGAGAAGATACATGGCTTATTGATAGTGGTGCATCTAAGCACATGACAGGAAATAAGACAACTTTGTCAAATATTGAATAGAATAACTCTCCTGAGAAGGTATAATTGGGATATGACTATCAATATCCCATCAAAGGTATTGGTGAATCAAGCTACAATTTTGAATCTAGGACCTCCATGAAGATGAAGGAAGTATTGTATGTACCAGGTTTAAAAAAGAACCTACTCTCCATCTCAGCTCTAGATAAGAAAGGATATAGAGTTTCTTTTATAGATGGAGTACAAGTACTCATGTGGTCCAAAGGGAAGACACTTGAAGATGTTGTATTCATTGGAGAAGAAGGAGGAGGACTATACAAGCTCAAAGGACATCGAGAGATGGCCCTTGTCCATGATACTACCAGTGAATTGTGGCATAGGAGACTTGCTCACATCAACTACAAATCATTTCCCTATGTGAGCAAGGTGGTAACATGGTTACCATATCTGAAGATTGAACATGAGGGAACCTGCAAGGGATGTGCACAGGGAAAGAACATCAAGAATCCCTTTCCGAAAAGTGACACAAAGACTAAAGGTACGTTGGAACTAATCCATTCTAATGTATGTGGTCTTATGCCATCCATATCCTTAAGTGTATATGAATACTATGTCACATTTATTGATGACTATTCAATAAAGACTTGGATACACTTTTTGAAGAATAAAAGTGAAGTGTTCGAGAAATTCAAGGAATTCAAAGCCTTGATAGAGAACCAGTCAAAAAAGAGAATCAAGACACTGAGATCAAATAATGGTGGAGAATACACTTGAAAGTAATTTTAAGCATTCTGTAAGGAGGCATGAATCAAGAGGGAACTAACCACTACCTATAATCCTCAACAAAATGGTGTTGTGAAAAGAAAGAATAGAACTATCATGGAAGTAGTGAAGACCATGATTCGTGACCAAGACTTCCCTATGCACCTATGGGATGAAGCTTCAAGAAAATCCGTATATGTGCAGAATAGATTCTCATAGTGCTCTTGAATTCAAGACTCCTGAATAAATGTATACCGAAAAGAAACCTGAATTAAGCCATCTCAAGATATTTGGTTGTCCAGTGTATGTACATATTTCGAAAGAGAAGAGAACCAAATTGGATCCTTCTAGAAAGAAGGGAATATTTGTAGGATATTGTGAAGTCTCTAAGGCCTTCAGGATATACATTTCAGGATTTCATCATATCGAGATTAGTAGGGATGTAACCTTCGATGAAGAGGAAGCTCTTAAGAAATATAGAAGGTGTTAGCTTGAATAAGTACATGAAGAAGATGTACCTACCAGAGGGATAGAAGTTGAACCAACTCCTGAAATAGTAGCATCAGAAGATCATGACATGCTAGAGCCTCAGCAGCCCCCTACTATGGAGAAATCATACAAGAAGCATAAATATATGGAGCACCAGAAGGCTCCATAAGAACCAGCAAAATATCAAAGCCATATTGTAGTTATGTAGCTTTGATGTGTGATCTTGTAGACCAAGAACCCAACAACTATGAGGAAGATACACAGAAGAAAGAATGGGTTGAAGCAATGACGGAAGAATACTAGTCAATCATGAAGAATGATGTTTGGGATATAGTTCCCAAACCATAAAACAAGAGTGTGGTTTCTTCGAAATGGATCTACAAGATAAAACATGTTGCATATGGAAGTATTGAAAAGTTCAAATCAAGATTTGTGGCTAGAGGATTATCTCAAAAAGAGGGAATCGATTATGAATAGACATTTACTCCAGTAGTAAGGTACACTTCCATCAGAACTATCATGGCACTTGCTTCCATGATGAAATGGGACTTACACCAAATGGATGTAAAGACAACCTTCCTTAATGGTGTGATTGAGGAAGAGGTTTACATCGAACAACTACAAGGATTTGAATTCGAAGACAGAGCGACTCATGTACGCAAGTTGAAAAAGGATCTATATGGACTGAAGCAAGCTCCTAGAGCTTGGTATGGCGGAATAGATATCTTATTGACAAGCATGGGATTTACCAAGAGTAAATGTGATCCTAATCTTTATATGAATATCATGGATGATGAACCAGTCATACTATTATTGTATGTGGATGATCTATTTCTGGTTGGAAATGAGAAACAGATCAAGGATTGCAAGAAGAAGCTAGCTGAAGAATTCAAGATGAAAGATATTGGGTTGATGTATTATTTCCTATGGATTGAAGTGTGGCAAAGCATAGAAGGAATCTTTCTAAATCGAGGAAAGTATGCAGTAGAAATATTGAAAATATTTGATATGTTGGATTGTAAAGTCATGGCCACACCCATGGACACCAACTTAAAGTTGTTGTCTGATGAGACATCCGAGCTAGTGGACATGACTCACTATAGACAGATTATTGGGTCATTAATGTATCTGACGAACACAAGGCCAGATATATGATTTGCTGTGAAAACCTTGAGTTGGTATCTAGTTAAACCTAGACAGGTACACTTGATATCTACAAAGCATGTGATGAGGTACCTAAAAGGTACGATTGATTTGGGACTGTACTATGGAAGAGATCATGACTACAATTTGTTTGGGTATACGGATTCAGATTGGGTAGGAAGTGCCATAGACAAAAAGAGCACCTCAGGTGGATGTTATTGTCTGGGATCCTCCATGATCTCATGGTTTAGTTAGAAACAGTACAGTGCTTCTCTCAGCACGGCTGAAGCAGAGTATATTGCATCTTTCTCTGCTTGTTGTGAAGCGATATGGATTCGGAAGCTGATGTCAGGAATATTTGACATGGAGGTGGAAACCGCAGTAATTTTCTGTGACAACCACCGTTTTATAAAGATGACAGAGAATCCGGTGTTCCATGACAAATTGAAGCATATAGAAATATGATATTTCTATAAAATGGATATGGTACAAAAGGGAGCCATCAAGCTCCAGTATGTGGGTACCGATGAGAAATTTTTTGATATACTAACCAAGCCTTTATCTCAAATGAAGTTCGAGTATTTCCATGACAAGATTGATGTATTTCAAAAGGAATTTCATCACAAGGAGGAAAAGTGATGGGACTACAAATGATGGACCCTCTTCGAAAAAGGAATATCAGGTTTGAGACATGAACCCTCCTCAGACAAAGGGGGAGCAGGTTGATATTATGAAACTTCCGAGGAAATATGTAGTAATTATGAGACTGAAATCGATGATGGATGACCATGATGATAGTCTAACATTTATTTGTGGATGATAGTATCCTCTCTTGAGGATGGTAGGTATAATACTCTGTGCATGAGATTGGTCTGTTCTAGTTAAAGGATGACCCTGCAAAATGTTACTCTTGCATGGAGAATACTCACATTCAGTTATGAATACCATATATTAAACACTCGCTCAGGAGTGGTCCTAACCTTAGTTGTCTGGATGCTCTATTATGAGTCCTCACGGATGCTGGGACTGACATTGTGTATGCAGTTGAGATCTGCCTTGCAAACTATACTCTTGTATGGAGAGTATGCCTACATTCATATGTAGATGCCATAGAATAACACTTGCTTGGGAGTGGTCCTAACCTGTGTGGTATGAATGCTCTATGATGAGTCCTCACGGATGACTTAGTATAAAACTCACTTGGGAGTGGTCCTAACCTGTGTGGTATGGATGTTCTATGATGGACTGACATTGTTTATGTGGTAGAGATATGCTCTGTAGACAATAATCTTACTTGGAAGAGTATGCCTACACGTAAGTATATATACCGTAGTATAACATTCACTTGTGAGTGGTCCTAGCCTGTGTGGTGTGGATGGTCTATGATGAGTCCTTAAAGAGGATAGGGCTGACACTGGGTGCGGTCGAGATCTACATTTAGTTGTAGACGATTCAACTGATCGATTTCATGGATCATGCTAATGGAGGATTGCATCGTCCTTGGACTTAAGTCCTAAAGTGATCAAGATTGATCATCATGCAAATAGATCATGTGTACTGTAGGTAGCATGGAATAAAATGATCAAGTAGATCGAAGCACATCAGCGAAGGGTTAAATATACCGAAGTGTAGCTGAAAAGGATCAAGAAGGATCGAAGTACTACTGCAAAGGATCAAAAGGATTGAAGTGCTGCTGCAAAAGTATTGAAAGTATCAAAGTGCTGCTACGAGGGATCAAGAAAATCATAAGGCTACTGCATAAGATCGAAGTGTTGCTGCAAAGGATCGAGAAGATCGAAGTGCTACTGCAAAGGATCGAGAAGATTGAGGTGCTGCTGCAAAGGATCTAGAATATTGAAGTGCTACAGCAAAGGATCGAGAAGATTGAGGTGCTGCTGCAAAGGATCTAGAATATTGAAGTGCTACTGCAAAGGATCGAGAATATCGAAGTGTTGCTGCAAAGGGTCAAGAAGATCAAAGTGCTGCTGCAAAGGGTTAAAGAACTGTAAAGGATCTAGAATACCAAAGTGCTACTACGAAGGATTGAAAGATCGATGCATTTCTACAAAGAAAGGATCAAGTGATAATGTGATGCAGAAGAGGAAGAGTAACTGTTCCAGTTACTGATTGTGAAAAACTTCCTGTGACGTATAGATGTATCTCCTCAATGTACTGTTGTAATTGTCTCTCTGTTCTCCTATAGTCTGTGATGATGTTGTCAGTAAAATAACCTTCTCGTTAAGGGGCAGTGTTGAAATATTATAACTTCAAAGGATATTCTAAATGTATTTTACTGATGTAACCCAAGGGAGATGTTATTATTCCTCCGACGAGTTGTTACTATTGTATTTGGTCATCATAGAGTCATGAGGTTAAACGTCCCCTTGTGTCGGGTCTTTAGTACCCTAATAAATAATATAATTTACTTTTTTTTAGTATTCCTAGGTGAAGTCGGCCTAGAAAGTTTATTGGGGCTGACTTGTCTAGTGCAAAAGTCAATTGACACATATGTATAAATAGAGGAGTTGTGGTTCTTATTTGAACACACTCACTCACTCACTTGTGTAGCGCATAGGAGAGAGAGAGACAGAACAGAAGGAGAACAACTATTTTTGGGGTTGTATTTTATACATCTTATACAAAGGAAGTTTTTGTTGGGTTTTCTTCCCCTTGAGGGTTTCCTAGAATAAATGTTGTGTCTATCTTGTGATTTTTTTTCTACCAGCAATTCTTGATATGCTGTTGTGATTTTGAATTGAATACTATTGAATCTAGTCTAGCATATGAAAACTTAATAACATTTCTCCATAGCCTATGGAGAAGGTGGAAACTCAAGTTGATTCCCTCGAGATTGCAATAATATTGGAAGTGACTTTGGGAGGAAAATGATCACTAGGAATGGCATAGGTTCAGACACAACTAGCGAAGATGATTGTACAACTACATATTCTGTCCATGACTAATTTCTCTATAGAATGTGTGTGGTGTAGTTTCTATAGGAAAAAAGGCCACCATAGGAATGAGTTCCTGAAGCTAAATAACTAATTAGGTACTAGGGAACATAGTCCATTTCCTCTAGTGCCTAAGATGGACTAGTGCAATATTTAACAAGTATGGGGGCACTCAACACCTAGCTTCCAACACTAAAGAAGTATCAAAGCTCTGTACATGCACCATTTTGCAACTTCTACAAGTCAGTCAACCACGATGTAAATAAATGACACACTCTCCAACTCATGAAGGATAATACAGTAGATGCCTACCGAGTTCAGGGAACAAAAGAGAAGAAATCACCTGACCAAGGAGGATAGTATGGAGCAACATGCAGTGGTTTTTGAGGTCAAGGAAGAGGCTACAGTGGGGGTGTAAGGAAAATGATTTGCTACAATTGTAGTGAAACAGAGCACCTGACAAGACTCTATATGAAGCCATGCACACTATGTGCCTACTATCATAGTTCAGAGAATCCGACAAAATACTACCCAGACCCAGTGAAGAAGTGGGGATACAAAAGAGGCCACTATAATATGTTCATTGTGAAACCAAGGTGAGATATACATGGAAAGGATCCAATGTAGGTGAATATATTTACTTGATAAGGCATATAGACAAGTGAATACCTAGTAGGAGAATGCAATACCGCCATGATAGTTGACCCGAAGATAAAGAAAGTTGTGTAACATCCATGAAAGTTTCAAGAAAATGACCAATTATAGATCCTATGTGAGGAATAAAGAGTATTTGAGGAGGCTTCCCAGTAGGAGGAAGCATTACGCCAAGACAAGTTGCAAAAATAAGATCAACAGTGTAGGCTACGTGAAGATGAAGAATGTAGAATGAGATTGTGCGAAGAATAACTACTACACAACATATGCATAGAAGAACAAAAGCAGATCACAGATCATGAGGTCGCACAACAAAGAGATGAATAGCCCATAAAATCATATGAGAGGCATCAAGAAGTACATGTAAGTACATTTCTACAGAGTTGTATCAATATATCGAATGATCAAAATGTTGTAAATAAAGTAACAAGCATGATTACAAATTTATTAACAACCAATGAAGTTAAAGACCCTATATTTATGCCATTTCCTGAAAGGAATGTGTGCAAGGTAGGAAAGAGAAGAACAACCAAGAAGGAATTCAAGATGTCCCTATATTTGGGAGGATTTGAAATGAAGGACGTAATGTTGGACTTAGGGGAAGGTGTGAACATTCTCCTAAAGAATCCCTAGGATTTGATGGGGAATCCAAATTTGATTTGGTCACCCATAAACTTAGGATAGCAAACCAGTACAGATTATTCCCCATTAGAAGGCTAACCAATGTGGAAGTCAACATTGATGGTGTAAAAACAATATCAAATTTTGAAGTGATAGATATATTGGAGGATGTGGATCCCTATCTAGCTCTGTTAGGTATTGCTTGGACCTTTGAGAATAATGTTATTATTAACATGAAGGAATGATGCATGTCCTTCAAATTGGAGGACTATGCATGGCATATCTGTTAGATGATACAAAACGATAACGATATACATAATCAGTTTAGGATGACATTAGTGGGGGTGGAGATACAAAACATATACAACATCACCGCTACAAAAGAAGATTACATTAATCCCATAGTGGATGGAGATATTAGTTGGTGTAGTCTCCATTCATTTGATAATTACTTGTAAGATGCCATGGACCGATGGAATAACCAACTGTATGAGATGTCCACAAGGAGGTGTGCATGGATTAAAAAGTATTTGCATTGGATTCGGTCATAATTGTGGAATCCACCAATGTTCGATGGGATAAAGAAGGTTGGTGTTTTCCTTGAACAAATGCAAGGCCGATTTTTGGAGGTCATATTGGTAGAAGTAATGGATGTTGTCACCCAAGGAACTCCTACATGATGGTGTAATATGATCAGGGAATAACCCCACAACTATGAGTTTTTTGAGGAATGTACCACAAAGAGTTTCCAAGCTAATTTAGACTTGGACATAAAGAACCAATTCAAGGGAACAAAGGATCCCATAGAAAACTTATAGTTCTGTTAGTAGAGATGGAAGATGAAGAGTGTAATACATAAATTCTACCATACATTTGAAGTAGTACCACACAATTGGTATGTTTAGCAAAAAAGGAGAGGTTATACCAAGAGCTGGCAAAAGTTGTCTACTGAATTCACTATCACATTATAGTTCAGTTCTAGAGATCCAAACCTGGCCAAAATTCTCCATTGTATGAAACAATTTATCTTTGGAGATATACCGCAACAAGATCTAACACAAAGAATCATTTGCACTTATCACCAAGACTTGGCACAACTGAACAAATCAATATACATTTGGAAAGTTGATAGTACATAACCCGATGGAGAGGATGATGCTCGTAGCATATAGACAAACAAGAATGATGAGGAACATGTAGTACATGGTAATCCATCCACCAATACTACACTGAAGTTCATAGAGCTCCTGAAAATGATGAAGTACAATATTGGGACCAAGGAAAAACCAAAGTTGGAATAATAGGAGACTATTGGTACTAGCAGGCAGTCACCCAGATAGTCGACTTACTAACGGAATATGAAGATATGTTTTCTCACAGATTCTTAGATATGAAAGGAATCACATGAACTCTAGGGGAGATAAATATTCAGCTAAAAGAGGGGGAAAAATAAGCGAAGAAGATACCCTACATACTGAGCCACTGGTATATATAAAAGGTGCACAAGGAACTAGACCACATGCTGGATCTAGGAATTATATTTATAGTAGAATAATCGGGTTGAGTGAGTCTAATGGTGGTCCAGGATAAGAAAACCGAAGAATCCACATCTGTGTGGATATGCGCAAATTCAACGCCACTTGTATACATGACCCATTCCCCACACCTTTCACAGAAAACGTGTTGGAGAATGTAGGGGGTTGAGAGGCCTATTCATTCACAGATGGATTTTTTGGTTACCATCAAGCGTGCATAGCATAGGAGGATCGCATAAATAAAACCTTTGCGATGAAGTGGGGCTCCTTTTCCTACAATGTCATGCCATTTTGATTATAGAATGCAGTAGCTTTGTTTTCCAAGATAGTAGTAGAAACATTCAAATATTTCATGCACAATTTTCTAGAGGTCTACCTGGATAAATGAACTGCATTCATCTTGTTGAAGGGTCACCTATAGGTCTTGTGCTTCATGCTTTATCACTGCAGGAAGATGCATATATCCCTAAATTTAAATAAGTGCATCCTCTGCACACCTTTTAGAATTATTCTAGGAAACATTATGTGCAAGGAAGGATTGTTAGTCAATCCAATGAAGATTGTATTCATAGTCAATATGTCGGCCCCAACACATGTAAAAGGCCTATGTGCAACATTGGGACACACTCGCTATTATAGAAATTTCATTCACAATTATTCCAACACAACAGTGCCACTTGATAAGTTGTTAACAAAATATGTTATGTATGAATGGATGTTAGAGTGCCAACTGGTGCTAGACACTTTGAAGGAGAAATTGGTTACTACACCAATTCTCATATTTCCATATTGGACACAAATGTTTCATGTGCATGTACATGCATCATCCATCACGTTGGGAAAAGTATTATCCTATCTAGGGTAAAGCGACATGGATCACCTTGTATCATGTACCAATAGAAAGCTATCTACAACAGAGAAGAACTACACTATGAATGAGTACTAAGACTTGGAACTGGTGTATTCACTACAAAAGTACTGACACTACTTGTTGGGGAGTTCCTTTAAGTTTTTCACGGACCATTCTGTTTTGAGGTACCTAGTCAACAAGATAATGTTTGGGGGGTGCATATGTCAATGGTTTCTCTTGTTCTAAGAGTTTGAATTTGAAGTTATTATCAATCTAAGTAAGAAAAATGTTGGTCCAGACCACTTATCAAGGCTTGAATCTAGTGGGGAAGGAGGAAGTCTAGATGATGACTTACCAGATACAAAGTTGTTTCGGATTGAGGTCTTACTAGATTAGTTCATTGAGATAGAAACTTTTTTTTTTATATCAGGTCATGCGTTGGAAGGTTACATAGTTACACAACATAGAAAGTTGGTAACATGTAGTACATATTTTCAATTGATATCAAGCCAACTATAAAAGTTATTTGATGATTGCATACTCCATAGCTGTGTCCTAGAACATGAACAATTGCTCCTATTTCATGAAGCACATAATGGCATAGCAGGAGGACACTATGTAGGGAAGGTTACTGCACATAAGGTGTTATGCACAAGGATGTGGTGGAATTTGCTATTTAAATAAGATAAGATGTACTACAAATAATGTGATGTTTTCTAGTGAGTGGGGAATTTGTTGTGTAGGGATGAGATGCCTCTCTTCCTTGTCACTATGCTTGAGCCATTCGGGAAATGGGATATTGATTTTTTAGGTCCGATCAACCCACGGACATGCGGAACCGAGGAAATATAATCATCATTGCAATATAGTACTTGACAAGATGGTAATAGGTAGCACCAGTGAAGGATTGTATTACAAAAACTACAATACAACTTATATTTTATCATATCATCACCAAGTTTGGATTCCCAAAGGTGATGATGAGCGATCAAGGAACTCATTTCCTGAATTCCATCATTTTTTCTCTCACAAAAGAGTTTATGATACACCACCAGAAGAGTACACCGTACCATTCCCAAGCTAACGATACATGCACTTACTAAGGTATGCAATGTATAGAACAACGACTGGGATGAACATCTTCCAGCAGTACTTTGGGTTTACTGGACCATGTCCAAGAGACTCATGATGCAGACTCCATTCAAATTGGTGTATGGAAAATAAGCAATGATTCCATTGGAATTTGTTGTCCCCGTCCTATGCATAGATCTAGCCTCAAAGATGATGAATCTCTTGCACGTAGACTAGAGGAACATATATAGGAGCGATAAGAAGACCGATCCATTGGAGGGATCAATCAAGCTATGGAGAAGCAATGCCATAAATCCTGGCACGACAAGAACATTAAGAGAAAAAACCTGAAACATGGTGCCCTAGTATTAATATATAATAGCAATGTTTTGAAGAACCCATGGAAATTTCACGTGTGATGGTTGGGTCTATATAGGATCATGTTTATTACAGAAGCAAGCGCAACAAAGTTAGCCACTTAGAAAATTGATTTAACCCAAGATCCCATCTAGTTTTAGAATTAACAACTTCCTACACATCAGCTGAGACCAAAATATTGGTAGCTAAAACTCGATTCAACATTTATAATTAAATAGGTCATTGTATAATGAATACTTCATATTCTTGAGCAAAAAAATGACTAGTCATGCTGCCAATAAGGAAAAAGAAAAGGATAAATCAAATTAGAAGCAAATGAATGCTACCCTAATCAATCAAACTAGTGAAAAATAAAATATAGGTAATCTAATATAACATCAAACCAAACCAAATTCAATGATCATCTTGTGTGAGAGAAATTGCATGACTTTGTGATATACAAACAGAAAAGACTATAATTCTATCAAATATTCATAAATTATAAAATAATTAATTAAGTAAATGATTACAATAAAAAACCTTTAAATAAATTCTTTATAAATAAAAATCACAACCATTATTTATCACATAACTTTAATAAAACAAAATGTATTTTATTAAAAATATTTACAAAGAGAAAAATAAAAATAAAACACTAAAACTAATCAAAGATTTATTGTACAATTATAAAACTAATCTAAGATTTATTCTACAATTATAAAAGTAAATTTCAAGATATGCAAAGTGCATGCCTTAGCCACTAATAAAAAAGGAGATAGAAATAAAACTTATTGTTTGAGAATATAGTTATCAATCGTCCCGAATAAATGTAATTAAAATTTTGAAGTGTGACAACATGCGCAAACATCAAATAGTTAAGTCATAATATTAGTTAACTGATTTAATATATGGCTGTAAAAGCAATGTATGTATGATTTGAAACCACAAGGGTGCTTATTTTTTCATTTGAGTAATTTTTACATGTGTATCTTAATATAGTCTAAAGCAATCCAAAAATTAAAGATACGACTAAAAGAGAAACATGTAAATGACAAATTAATCCTACATAGTGTTTCTTATTATAGTCTAAAGCAATCCAAAAATTAAAGATACGACTAAAAGAGAAACATGTAAATGACAAGAAAGAAGATAAATAAAAATAAAAAGAGCAATAATAACTTCTTTATTAATGTACCACTTTAATCCTCAAAGTGATATGTTGTTTCATAATTATGTTATTGAAACAAGAAAACAACTTATATACCAAAAAAAATAACAACTAGCTAAGCTAAGCCTATACCTATTCTATATGCAAAAATGTTAAATAAAATGAAACTTCCAATGGATCCAATCCTGGAAGACAAAAGAAATCAATCATTAGCACTAGAAATAATGTTACTTGAAAGGAAAATTTGTTTAGGAAGTATTATTTCCAACATAGATAATAAGATCATAAAAAACATGTTGGAAATTATTTTATATCGACAACAATTCAATAGGAAGACTGCATACTTCATCAAAGTCGCAATTGAGATGGGATTCATCAAAATCACAATCATAAATAGGAAATGTTTCCTCTAAAAAGTACCATCAATATTAGTTTGAAAAGGAACATGATCATTTGATATTACCTTGGAACACAATAGTTGATTTTCTTTCTCATGTAATATTTCCTCACTTGAAAAGACAAGCACAAGAGATTCATTAGTTGGTAGGATATTTTATTGGTAGAACTTTCATAAAAAAATATGATTTTTGGTCATAGTATATTTAGCACAAATATCCAGGAATTCATTTTCAATTGCAACTAGTTGTATTTCAAGTGATTTGTCATAATCTAATTCAACACAAGGAAAACTCTTATTAACTTTTCATTCACTAACCAAAAAATATGAAATAATAGATGAGGATCTATGCATTTGATCAATGATGATGTTTGAAAACAACTTATCATATTCTTGATGATCTTGAAATAGATCATATTGAATAAACAAATTATTCTCATTTTCAGCCTTGTATCGAGACTGGATTTGTCCACAATTCATTCTTAAATTGAAAATCATTAATATTAATGCAAATTGTGGTCACAAAAGATATCAGGATACAAGGAAAAATAACTATCAAAATATAATGAATGTAATGCTTCCCTCTCTACATAATCAAATTCTTTAATTGTTGGAGGAGAACCATTAATATTTAGAATTTGATACACTCCTAAGACTTATGTAAAAAGGGACAAAATTTGAATGATTATTGCAAGAAGAGAAAAGATTATCGTCTCCTATAGAGATATTAGTGATTGATTCAACTTCAAAAGGTAAAATTATTAAATCTCCATCTACCATATTATTTCCAATATATGTATGAGAATTATCATTTGATATGGTATATAGATCATCATTTACATTTTCCTTTGGAAATTTAAAATTCTTCAATGATTTATAACCATTTTAGTGTCACTAGTATACTGAATAGAATTAGATATAGTATCTGGCATCAATTGATAAATCAGAATCTTGAGTAGCATTGATGTCATGCAATGGATATACTTTATGCCCATCATGGTTTTGTTGATCATGAGAATAAAAAAGAGAAGAGATATTAAGAAACCAATCCCACATACTATCCTTAGAAATTTGATCTTTTAAATTACATATGGAACATATTAATACAAATTTGCAAAGGAAATCGTTGATAGACTCCCCTTTATGTTTACGNAAGAAACCAATCCCACATACTATCCTTAGAAATTTGATCTTTTAAATTACATATGGAACATATTAATACAAATTTGCAAAGGAAATCGTTGATAGACTCACCTTTATGTTTACGCAGACTTACAAATTCCAGCCATAATGCTTCTCAAGTGTTGTCCAAATGATGATCTAGAAACGACTGCACGAATTGTCACCGTGAATGAATAGATTTGGGTGGTAATTATTCATACTAATATCGGTCCTTCCTTGCAAATCATACTTTTTTCAATTATACCAAGCTTAGTACAAATAATATTGAATTCTATAATATGTTGAAGTGTAGAAATGTCACCTTCTTTATTGAAACTAAACTTTTGCAAGAATTTTATTGTCTTTCTAGAGATACATTCACCAGACCTAGGAAATCCACAAGCATCCTCCAGAACAAGGATAAGATCCATTTTTAAGATAAAAATATTTAAAATAAAAATCTCATAAAGAGCATTACTTGCTTTTATCCCTCCTTCTAGAGACACTTGTTGATTCCTACAAGTGTCCCACATGTAAATGGAAGGGAGATAACCCAATTGAAGGCTTCATATTATCCTATACAAGGATTACCCTATACCAAAGTTGTTTGGTATGGCTAACTTCGATGGTTTTTATGGATTCATTAGCTGCTAAGTAAGGGTTTCTCCTCAAAGAGGATAATTTCAATCAGAACTGAAACTAATTCCTAAATGCACTCTAACTTCAAATTTAAGATGCAAATTAAATCCTATTGAAACCAACTATGTTGTACCTGTTCATGTTCTTCTGCTAATCTATGATAAATGACAAAAATGATCATCTAGATAAAATAAAAGAACGAAAGAAAAAATGTTCTGTCATAAACTGGTCATTCTAAAGAGAGAGATTGTAACGATTATCACTCTATAAAATATTCTAGAATGTGTAATTAATTATCAAATTGATAAATCATACAAACATTAGTTAACATGTTAGAAAAACTAATGGTTATGCAATAAACATTGATGAAGAAGACATCAGTATCCTTCTTATCACAAATTAAACAAGGTCAATATTGTAATCAATTATATCTTATGAAGTATAAACATAGGCAACACAATGAAAACATAAGATAACAATCAACATATTTTGAAGATGAATTGCAGAATTGAACCAGAAAATGAAAGTTAAAAATTGCAAAAACAAACTTATTTACTAATGAATCTGGTGTTGAATATACAGAAGATCTCCAGATCTTATCAGCTGGCTCCGAAAGACATTACATAGTGTAACTACCAAAATATGAATAATAAACCATATGCATCAAAATGCCAAGATAGTTTGAATTACCGAGAAGAAAATCATTTCACTCTCCAGATCCTCCCTTCCCTTTGCATATTAGACGAGTATTTATACAGAATGAAAGAAGGAGAATATAAGATGATTTCTCTCTTTCCTTAGTTTCCTAGTTGAGTGTCTTGAGCTGCATAAGAAATTTGTAAATTCGTCGACAATCACAAAATCTGGGATAATCCATTTTTTAAAATTGGTCGGATTTCCCAAATCATTCACTTTCGAAGGATTCTACTCATGGTTCAGTTAACTAGGATTATTATGCACAAAACCCATGTCTTGTATTCTCCATATTCGTCTCCATTGCTCTAGAAATCTTGTCCAAAAATCATTGCTCCTTTTCTTGGCATATATTTGATTTCCCATCATTCAAGATGTTAATTGGTTTCGCAAACCCAAATCCACACCTATACAATTCAAAAGAATAATTAAAACAAATAAACAATATTCTAAATCTAATGAAACAAATCAAAACCAATAAAAATCTAATAGGTAAATCTAATTCAAATCCGAAGTTGATTATTCAAGCATATTTTCAGGGTGGATAAACTATCCATTTTGTAAAAACGATCTTTCCAAATCATTCTTTATCTTCCCATATTTCCATAGAGCTATATAAGGCTTTATTTGGACTTCTAGAACTCAAGATATAGCTCGTATAAGTTAACACTTAATAGTCGTTAATTTTATTGTTGGATGAATTGGGATCGTTGATTTGAATGTTAAATTCATTATCCCACATACATTGGGAAAAACAAGTTTCACGCTTTTATATTGTATTTTCCACACATAATTATATGTAGAAAAATATAGGTAAGACATAGACCATAAGGCTCACACCAAATATTTTTCCAACCAATATTGTTTTAAAGAAGAAGTTATTCATGATTAAAATCTAATTATTTGTAAATATTAAATGTTAATCTCAATAATTTTTGAAATGATATTTTAAATTAGAGAAATTAAAATTTAAATGTGCTTCCATAAAACATCTTGGTTTGATAAAATTAAATTCTGCCAGTTTATTATACTTGATAACTCAAACAAGCAAATTAGAACCAAAGCATGACCATAAATGTTAAAAATGATTTCAATAAGATCTAATTATCAAACAAGCAAATTAGGACCAAAGCATGACCATGAATGTTAAAAATGATTTCAATAAGATCAAATTAAACATCGCAAATAGGAATCAAAACTAAGCAAACAAAATATTTAAGTTCTAGACATGCACAAGCAAAAATAATACTCAATCAAGCTCAAACGTAAGTCGAACACAACATCTAGAATTATGAAAGGGAAAACTCAAATAATAAATAAAAATCCCGAAAATGAAGGTAATAATCAACCATGATCTCAAATAATCAACTTATGCAATGAATACCAAAGCTAGGTTGGAGTGTCAAGAATAACATGATAGCGCACCTAGAGCATCAAATGGAATCAAGCAAATCCCAATCCCAAGACCAGGTGCAAGCATGACATAACATGAAGGAAATGAATTGTATGTAGCATAATCAATCAATATTGATGCCAAAGATGTGATGAAATAATCAACCGAGTGACACAACTAATCCATCATCGAAATCACCATGCATATAAATGAAATAATCAGGCCTTGATATATCAAACCAGTGAGTCAACCAACTCACAAATAGATCACTCCAAGTAAACATAAAATGAGCGAAACTGAAATATTAATTAGGAAAAAGGCATGAAAATAACTTTTAGATTCGCCATATTGGTCATATCAATGTCAGGATCAGGATGGGAGGAAGGTTTAAACAAATAAGATGATCATCCTATCCTGACAACGTCGCCCTGTAAGGATGGATCTATAAATGAATTGCAATATGGTGGCGGATAAACATTGGGTTCGTAGCATTGGAGCGATGACATCACGAGTGAAATGGCGGGAAGCAAAAATTAAACTACAAAACTCTCTTGCATTGGTCGTCTCGAAGTTGTGTATCCAAGGAAAGATGTAATCCAGAAAAAATGAATATTGGATCTTATCGACATTGGAAAATATAAAGAAAATAAATCATAAAGAAAGATGCAATCTCAATATAGTAAAATCGACATGACAGGTGGAGGAATAAACTGAATTGAATGGACATTGACCAACAAGCCATAAATATCCAATCAGACCGTAAATGAAGTTAAAATATTTCATATAATGGTCAATATAAACATAATCTAAGAGAAATTAACCCAATATCTATCAAACTATAGAAGAGTGATTATCAATTTAAGTAGGGGGCCATTCATTTTTGGATGAAAATGTAGGGGCGTTTTTGTGGCCACAACATGTCCCCGATGGATATTCCACATTTTGGGAGGGGTAACACTATTGATTCCTGCACATGCTTCCTCTTAATCTAAATGTATGGTGAGTGCTTATGGCTTGACTAGAGATACGAGCCCATCGATGACATAATTTGGTTGGTCTCTAGTCTACCAAGCAAGCGACCAGACCAGACATAAGTCACGGCTCGGGCCTTTGCAGAAGAGATTTACATAAAGTATAATACCTATTGGGGATGACAAGGGTGTGTTATATTTCATATTTTAGAGCTCCATGTTTGATTTTCCACATAGATATTAGCCAACAAATTGACATGGAAGTGTAGAAAAGATGAATGCCTGGCTGTAGTGGTCCTTGAAACTAAGACACATGTCGTGGGTAAGCAGTTGGCATGGATGCCATATTTGCACTTGGAGTTCTTCCAAGACTCACTAAATGTGCAAGATCATGGGAAAGTGTTCCATTCTAGTGGATTATACTATTTATTGCAATGGTCTATTGGGAGCCACCGTCGAATGTGGTATATGACCATGAGACACCTGAGGGATTTAATGTTTCTAAGTTTTTAGTCTTTAGAAGTTAGCTCATAAGAGAGGATCACACTTATGTGGAGGTTTTATTCCATATGTGGTATACAAAAACGTTGAATGCCACAATAGAATCTTTCAGAGTACCACGCAATATAATCAACCGGTTTAACGAGAGAGTCTTATTTCAAGTAATCTAGAACAATGTGTTGATTCTATCGTGAGTGGATACAAACAACGATTACGTGCTTCCATTTTTCATCACTACAAATGATGTCACAGACACATTCCTGCATTGGCTATAACACTTCCATTTTTTTAAGAATTCAATCCTAGAGATTCTAGAAGAAGCCATAGCATAGAAACCAGGATATGTGAGTGAAGCTAGTAGCTCTAACCCATTGATAATGTCATCCTACCTCTTGGAAAGGTGCAAGCGGGAGACATTGCAGAAACAAGAGCATATTGATCCATAGAATAATCAATGGAATTCCCCCTCCCATCCACCAGATAAATAAGGGGAAGATGAAGAGAAGGATGACGTGGAATAAATTTTTCTAGAAGGCCAAGGTTCAAGAAAGAGACCAATGGGATCTATCACCAAATAATGTTTGAGTAGTTTGGTAAGGTATTGGAGAAAGAACAAGATATTTCTCTAGAGTAGGTTTTTGACAACATTCCAGATCAAACCTTAGAGAATCCTCCAATGAAAACAACATAAACACTTTCTATGATGTCAATGTAGAATTCCATTGATCCAACATCAGAGAAGCCACTAGAAAAGATGTAGGAGAAAATGAAGGATATGCATGCTGACCCTAAATAGCAATATACTTCGCACAAACCTTAGCACGCTCAAGGGGAGAAGCAGTGTTGTTACACTCCCTGATATCATGAAACAACTCTAGTATAACATTGATGTAGCATACGTGTTGCAGAAGTATAGTAGAAAACAATTGGATGAGTTGCACAAGGTGCATCATATAGATATTAGATTCTAGAAGGCAGATACTGGACCAAAAATAGTCTTCACATAGATTGCACAAGAGAAATAAGAGAAGAATAATTGAAGAACATTATGAGAAATATTCCATTAACTATATTGAGTAATACAATGGTGTTACAATAAATAGAATTCTAATCATGTGGATATCTACCAACTAAACCTGATTGAATGGTTAACTAAGAGTGTCTAAATCATTGCATGGGAGAAAATAGTCTAACTACAATTGTCTAATTCAGTTAACAATCAATTAAACCGGTTAAACTAATGAGGTAGGTGGGAAAAGGAGCCTACCCTCATGCGACCATGCAAAACTAGCGAGAACTGAAAGACATCTAACTAAATGTAACTGGATATTAACTTAGCATAACTACTTACCTACCACAACCAACTGATGGGGGATGCTAGTGGAACTCATAGAGGCTCCTAAAATGTAGGGATTGGTCTCAGAGGCATATCAACACATGCATGCACATCCAGTAAGTGGCATATAACCTCTCTGTGTGTTCTCCACACTCTAGTGCAGTAATGAAATTCCCCTAAGTTAGGAAAAATAATCTAATAGAATTTATGTGGTCAAAGGAGACAAAGGGAGAATTTGTAATAATCCTAACACCCCCCTTTAATCCTAACTTTGTACGACCTGGGCCCTGGTAACTAAGACCAAAGGTCGCCCATTAAAATCTAAAAGTAAAAAATAATTATCCATGTAAAATGAGGAAAAAAGAAAAACCGCATGGGGAAAATCCTTCCTAAAAAATGGACATGGCACAAAATTTAAATGACTATATTCACTATGTCTTTGTTTTTCACTTGAATAAGTTGTATGTATTTCTTCTTGGTGAAAAACTTTGTAGAGTTGTTGTAGATGCCTTGACATGTATCAGATTTTCAATGTTGTGTAGACAAAAATCATGAGGAGAAGCCCCTTGTAGCTCATCTTCTGGTGATGAAGGAGAATCATACGAGTGCTCTTTTATGTGACAATATAAATATCAGATCTGAACATAAAATCAGATATGGAAAATCAATATGTGCAATAATGTCCTAACCAAAGAACATCAATGAAATTGGGAGGCACAATTTCTAGTTTAGCTGCATAATGGTGAACCTGATCATGAACCTTCTTTCCAAACTGATGTAAAACCTTTATAATTCTGTAATAGAGCTTATTAGGCTCTGATATATCAGAAATTAATTCATATGGAGAAGAAATAAACCAAGGTACAATGGATCCAAAATCCGGTTGAGTTAGAGTAGGAATATTAGGTTCAACTAGTCTACATTGACAATTGGGAAAATATGGTGAGTACAAGGATCTGAAATTCGAACTAATAAAAGTTATATTAGACCCATATTTTTTTAAAATCAGCCCACTTATAGCTAATGATAAGGAAAACCAACCAATTATACAAAGCAAAGACATGATAACAACTTTCACCAGTGATACATTATAGGAAACTGTGAAATTGACTAGTTTACCAACTGAGGAGTTTGGGAATTGTAGGGTCTTCTGAGTATCAAATGGATGGGACAGAGGTGTCGTAACATGCATATCAGCCTGTAGATAATATTCTAAATTAGAGAAAGAGTAATCTGAATGGATTTTGAAGGATTCGGTTAAATACAAGTAAGAAACTAGTGGTAAAAAACTAGTATTCAGAGGAGATGGCTCTTGGAGATTGACTGATACGTATTTTTTCAAGGGGAGGCAAAGATATTTATGATTCTGATATATCAGAATGAGTATAAAAATCATATATATTAGAAACATATTTTATTCTAGCAACCAAAGCACGAGAATCATTACCTTCGAATTGCATAGTATTACAGTGCCCCTGGGGATCAACAGATTTTTCCCTTCTTGCAAAATATGGCACATCAATGTTGTTTCTTTCGAGCAACTAAGTCATGATGTCCATTTTCTTTTTAAAGAAAGAATTTTCGCTGCAATAGGTACACTGATATCTTCCTTTCTTGTTTCCCTTCTTCTTGAAATTCGAGCCTTCATCAGTAGAGTTAGAACCTTCATCTTTAGAGTCTTCCTTTGTCTTTTTCTCCTTCACTTTTAGCTTTCCTTTGGACTTGACATTCTTGCTTCCAATAGAAAAATGTGCATGATGCTTTGAGGTTTTGAGAGTCCCCATTTGAATCAGCTTGATCTTCTCTTGTGTGAGAGAATCTATGAATGCATCCAAGGATGGAAACCTCCAATTTTGAACTGCAAGCTTAGTAGCATAGAATGTTGACACAAAAACTGAGTATTCTGGACCCATATTTTATAGAATGGAGAGGTATAACCGATCTTCTTCCTTCATAATCCCACACTGTTGTGCTGTTGGTGAGAGAACTGAATAGCTACACAAAACTAGAAAAACATTTTTTGTTTAGCTTGACCAGGCTTTGATACCATATTAGATTCTGGTAGGAAGATCTTGGGCCAAAAATAGTATTCACGTAGATTGCACAAGAGAAATAAGAGAAGAATAATTGAAGAAAAATATGAGAAATCTTCCATTAACTATATTCAGTAATACAATGGTTTTACAATAAATAGAATTCCAATCATGTGGACATCTACCAACTAAACTTGGTTGAATGGTTAACTAAGAGAGTCTAAATCACTACATGGGAGAAACTAGTCTAACTCCACATGTCTAATTTAGTTAATAATCAGTTAAAACCAGTTAAACCAGTTAAAATGATGAGGTAGGTGAGAAAAGGCGCCTACCCTCATGCATCTATGCAAAACTGGCGCTAAATAAACCGAAAGACATCTAAATGAATGTAACTAGAGATTAACTTAGCATAAATACTTACCTACCACAACCAACTGATGGAGGCTGGTGGTGGCACTCATAGTGGCTCCTAAAAGGTAGGGATTTTTATTAGAGGCACGTCAGCTCATGCATGCACATGTAGTAGGTGGCACATAACCTCTCTGCATGTTCCCCACACTCTAGTTCAGCAATGAATCTCCCCTAAGTTAGGAAAAATAATCTAAAAGACTTTATGTGGTAAAAGCAGACAAAGGGAGGATTAATAATAATCCTAACAATATAGATGAGGATAGTGCTTGTGTAGAAATTGGATGTCACCAATACCAGTAGGGCCCATGAAGTATAGAAGAAATTAGAGGGTGTATTTCATAGAAATTTAAGACTTATCCCTTGTCCCTGTTGGCATTCTACACAGCAGACATGTCATATATGGGCCTATTTCCCTATAATGAGCTCAATTTACACTATGTGCTGACACTAAAGCCTCACCATTTTATGATAGATATCTTAGCAGGATTGGGTGAGAGGCTATCTAAGGAGCAAGTCGGTAAAGCCGACTAGAACTATAGCCGACTTAGTTGATTAGCCGACTAATTAGAGATTAGGTCGGCCACATAAGGTCATGTCGGTTGACTGAACCTACAAGTAGTTATTTGTAACTGTTTTGTAATTCATATATATTAGGCTGTTGAGCCAGATGAGAACTCGGTTTAGTTCTCTATATTGTATGTACCCTTTCATTATCATATAATCTGTTATTCTACCTACTTGTTCTTATCTCTTGTTTCTGTTATGTATGTATGCTTTTAATGTGTATTATTGGTAACCCTATGTGATCTATGAGATTACAACATTGGTTCCGTTGCCGGTAGTACATGTCTGATATGTATACAAGTAGATGATATCATAACAATAGATTAAGGACTGGTGGGAGCGTAAAATAGAAAACTACTTGCAAAATTACGCATGAAGAAACAGATTAATGTCTACTCAAGCAAAAGAAAGGTTCTTTACTAAGACTCATGAGAAGTTTGTAGAATTGGTACCCCAGTTTTTGAAGAAACTTCTAGATGAGAAATCCGGAAGCGACTAAAGACCAATAGCTGCTAAACAAACTGATTCAAGGGGGAAGGAAAAACTTGTTGGAGTGGTTTGAAAAGATCACCGATGATTTCTGCGAGGAGCAAGCTATAGAGGAAAGAATTTCGGTAGAAGCCATTCAGAAGAAATTCTATACAGAACTTACCGAACAGTTCCTGTGCTCCTTACCGACCTTGCTGTTTAAATTCCTAATAGAAAAAGGAGTGGGCCATATTGTCGAACCTCGTCCATTACTACACGAACCACCACAAAATACTAACTGGGCGGAGAAACAAAAGAAGTGGGAGAAATTCATTGCCAAAAGGGAGTGCGAATACTTCCTAAGTAAGTAAACAAAACTATCCAGGCTTTCTAAAGCACCGGGTAGGAAATGGGGGGTAGTTGGTCATATGTTGGGGTAAAGTGGAGAGGATTCTAGTCGACCAAAGAGATACCATTCACCAGTGATGAGAAGTCGGCCTAAAAAGGAAATCAAAAGGACAGTGTCACATAAAGGTACGACAGACTTACAGAAAATAGAGAGGGAGAAGAGGCTGCAAAGAAGGGAAGAAAGAAGAGAAAGAGCTATAGTGCTGCAAAGAGGAATGAGTACTAGGGTGATAGACCGAGAGAGAAATCTACCAGAGTCGGGTCATGACCAACAAAAAGAAGGCATGGAAGAAGAAGTGTCCCTTATGGAAGAATATTTGTGGATAGAGCAGCGAGAAGCTCTCCAAATAGAAGTTCCCTAGGAGGTAAGACCTCTATCTCCAACGAATCCGAGTACCAGGATACAAACCATTGTCGAAGAGGACCTCAGACTAAGAGCTGGTGACTTTGGTATTTGGAGCTGACTAGATGACGAGAAAAATGATGATAATCATTTACTTATTCGTCGACCAGAAGAAGGAAATCGGGTCACACTTCAAGCATTACCCTCCAACCGAAGTATCCACTTACTTTACCCGACACATGAAGGAGAACCCCCCTTGCCAAATATAGCTTTGGAGAGTAAAGAAAATTTGGAGCTGTAAACAAATAATTGCAATTGGACATCGACAGGAGAAGTTGACCCCAATCGACTGCTTGTCGGATAAGAAACGACAACTAAGATGACCGACAGAAACAAGAGTTCTGTCGACAATAGTTCTGCACAAAGGAATAAACAAACATCCCACTACCCCCACCACTGCAACCTCTTGAAGAAGACAATGATAGTGACTCCGACATGAGTCACGGGTCAGCACACATCCCTCTATATGAGGGCGACGAGGATCCCAGATGACATTGGTTTATCTGTGAATTGACATGGGAGGCAAACCAAGTCACACATGAAGATAGATAGATGGCGCAGTTCATTGGTGCCTTAAGGAAAAGGGCATTAACATGGTATATGACCTTTTCTGAAAGAACCCTTAGAGAAACTAAAGTGAAAGTCAAAGCGCAATTTTTGTCATTCTTTAAAACTCCAGATGCAAAACATCTGAAAACTAAGAAATTGAAGACAACATCACAAAAGTCAGGAGAAACTATCCGCAACTACGACAAACGCTGGAAATACCTTCTCAGCTAATTAGATTATGTCATTGATGAGAAACTATTAATCTAGTGGTTTCTTGCAGGTTTGTCACAAAAAATTTGTCGGCACATAAGTATGGAGACATTCAAAACTTATGAAGATGCACTTACTAAAGCTCTACAAGTAGAAATGGATGAAGATAATCCAGTATACCCCATGGATCATAGACTGGAGGAACAACTTGAGATCATGCAGAAATCATTAAAAGAGCTAAACCTTAAGAGTTAGGATATCTGGTGCACAAAATGTTAAACGACTGGACATTCAAAAGACAACTGTCGACAAGATATCAGCCGACAGGACGTTCGATTTGTGCAAACAAAGTGTTTTTGTGACATTGTCCAAGACCATGGCGATCACACAACAAAAGATTTCCCGTTTAACATGGAAAACGACAAAGCATCTTGGTGTGCTATTTGTGAAACAAAGAATCACGCCATGGCCGACTGCCATCTAAACCTAAAAAATCGACAGAACTATCACGCAGTATACTAGACTAATGCATCCGCACAGAACAATGAACAATGAAACAATGCACAAAACAACCAGAATAATCAAAGAAACAAAGGTCGTCGATACAAACGCCGCTTCGACAACCGACGTGGAGGATATGGAAGTCGAGGTCGATTCTCTGGGAATCGAGACAACCGACCATGTCGGCCCATCCAATGTTTCACCTGTTACAAGGAAGGACACTGATATGCATACTATCCATACAAGGAAAGAACTGACTTAAGATTTTGTACTACCGATATGCAGATTGTCCATACAAGGAAAGAACTGACTTAAAATTCTGTACTAGTTGTGGAGTAGGGGATCACTCATTAGAGGATTTCCCTACTATGCTTGAAAAAATAAATAAGAATAAAAATGTTAATGTCTTGTCGTGTGTGCAAAAACATGATATAATTAATACAAAGAATCTACATATAGTAACCCGACAAGGGACAAAAATTGGGAATGATAACCCACGAATAAGCAAAATAAAAGAAAATAATGTTTATCCTGACTTAGTTAAAGAAAAAAAAATATATAAAGATGCAACAAATGTATTTAAAGAATTTTTCCGACAAGAAGAAGCTGATGACAACCGACATAACATAGTAAAAGAGTTAATACACTTAGTACAAAAAGATAAAAAAGTATCTCAATTCATCGACTTGTTGTATAAAATAAAACAAAACAACAACACCGAAAAACAAACAAAGAGTATTTGCAGTCTAAACCAAAAAGATAAAAGTGATGCCGACCCACTTGTTGACCTGGAAATTGAAGGATACCATGTCTAACAAGTCGTGCTCAATTTCGGATCACAGGTAAATATTATGACTCGAAACACATGGGAACAATTAGGCAGACCTCGATTATATGAGTCAGGCATATACCTGAAACTAGTCGACCAAGGCCTAGTTGAACCTATTGGAGTCTGGAAAAATGTCGACACAATGATAAAAGGAATATCGACCAAAGTTGACTTTGAAATTATTGAACCTAAGGAAGGATCCAACTCCTTCCCAACGTTAGTGGGTCGACCTTGGGGGAGAAAAATGAAAGCCTCGATATCCTTAGACAAAGAAAGAATAAAATTAAAAGGGAATGGACAAAAAGTCATAGTACCTATACACCCATCCCAAGGAGAACTTTGGACAGAACCAATTGATGAAGAAGTTGACATCCGACTATATTAGATACAAAATAATGAAGATTACACAGAACCTAATACATATGGTGAACTTTACTTAGGAAACCAAGACTCAGTAGGATACAATTCAGAAACAGAACTATATGATTGGGAGGTTGAAAACTATGAAACAAAAGCAAGAGGATGCTAGACCATTCAAAAAGTACAGAAGAAACCAATCAGACAATGCTTTGTGGTGTCCATCATCCCAAAAATATTTGAGAAGAAAACTAGGGAATATCCCACCTTGAAACCAACAAATATAAATATCACAAAAATCCCAAGATATAAAGAAAGAGAATCACCAGTTATGCACGTAGAGCAAGTATCTAGGAACATTGGTGAACATGGACGACTACAAATCTTAGTGGAAACTTTTACAGGACAAGCTGCTAGATGGTGGGATACCCATCAGTCAAGACTGCAGACATGGACAACAACTTTGACTTATTTTGTAGAAAGATTTGGAGGAAAGAAGTTGACCAACCAGGCTCAGATACCTATATCCACCCAAGGACAAGATCTAGAAAACCACATAAATACATGTGAAAAAGAATGGAGAAGACTTAGATATAAAGATGAACGTACATGGCCACACCTATTCCCATCAACACTCTACGACTTACCAAACAAATGGTACAAAATGGAAGAAGCTCGAGGTGAAACAATCCTATGGCATGAGCTCAAAGATAATTTTATCAAAGATTTCAGCTTTGTACCCTAAAATGAGAATTTGGTCGAAATGGAAAAACAGATCAAAGCATTTGTACAACCGACAAAAAACAAAACCCTAAAACATGACCGACTGACAACAAAATGCAATAATATACAAACCGAGACAATTCCACAGTCAACAAGACTACAAATGGAGAATGAAAATTTTGAAGGGAAAAGCTTTAGATGGAAATCAAACCATGCCGAAACAACAAAACCAATTCGCACAATACTCAAAGTCGAGACAACCGACAAGGAAGACATCGACTGAATGACTACAATGGAATTTCCTGCTACATTTTCATAGTTTAAAGAAGGGAGTTGACTAATCAATGAGACAAAAGCCCCTGAATGGTTAGATGCTAAAGTGAAAATCAAAGAAGTCGACATATCAAATGATGATTGACCAAAAATAGCAAAAATTGGAGACTACTGGACTGAAGCACATAAAACAGAAATAGTGAACTTATTAAAAGAATTGCAGGATGTATTTGCCATAGATTATAAAGATCTCAAAGGTTTAGTCCATGAAATGGGTGAAAATAAAATTGACATTAAACCTGAAGTTCGACCTGTGAAGAAAAGACCATATAAGCTAGCTCATAAATACAAAGAGATATTCAAGAAGGAGATTGATAACATGCTTGCAGTAGGTATTATCTACCCTATTGACCAAGCAGAATGGGAAAGTCCAATGGTGGTTCAACCAAAGAAACATGATCCAACCAAGCTAAGGATCTGTGTCGACTTCAGATAACTCAGTAAAGTTACATTAATAGACCCATTTCCAACTCCTTATGTAGATGAAATTTTAAATGAGGTCGCAAGACATGAATGCTACTCATTTACAGATGGATTCTTAGGTTATAATCAAGTACCAATAGCCAAAGAAGATCAGAAAAAGATAACATTTGTATGTGAATTTGGCTCATTTGCTTACAGGGTTATGCCTTTTAGACTTAAAAATGCACCTACAGTCTTTTCAAGGAATGTGGTTAAAACATTTCAGGAGTACATTTACAAAAAAATGGCAGTATATTTTGATGATTGGACAATATAATCTACACTGAAATACCATTGTAAATGGCTAAGGCTTATGTTAGAACGATGCAGACAAATCCAACTATCTATGAACATCAAGAAGTGCATATTTCTAACTCCTATAGGGATACTATTAGGACACATTGTCTGTAAAGAAGGTATTAAAGTCGACTTTGCAAAAATAAAAATAATCCTCGACTTAAAACCAGCAATGAATCTAAAACAAGTCATGGTACTACTTGGTCATACATGATATTATAGAAAATTCATAAGACACTATTCAGATATGACATACCCACTGGAAGAATTGCTAAGAGAGGATCAGGAGTTTGACTGGACAGAGGAGTGCAACATATCATTTGAAAAACTAAAAAGAAAGCTAGTCGAAGCACCCATCCTAAGGTTTCCAAACTGGTCGACCAAATTCCATGTACACATCGACGCATCAGGCCTAGAAATAGGAGCAATCCTAACTCAGCCAGGAGATGATGGAATGGAATACCCTATATTTTACAGTATTAGAAAACTAAATAAAGCTGAAAGAAACTATTTGACAACAGAAAGAGAAGCATTAGGAATGGTATTCACACTACAAAAATATCAACACTACCTACTAGCTAATCCATTTATATTTTACACCGACCACCAAGCACTAAAATACCTTGTAAATAAGCCTCTACACCATGGAAGAATTTGTCAATGGCTACTTCTATTCCAAGAATTCGAATTTGAAGTCGTCGTTAGACCAGGTAAGTTAAATGTTGGTCCCGACCATTTATCCCAAATCGACACAGGAGAGGAACCGATAGGAGTTGAATATGACTTACTGGATGCACAACTATTTCGAATAGAAGCAGTCCCAGTAGAATTGGAGGAAATAACATAGTTCTTAGAAAATAGGAAAGCACCAGAAGGCATGAATACGAAGAAGAAACAAATCTTAGCCATGAAAGCTGCACCATATAGTCTCATAAATGGATTCCTATATAAAATGGGTTTAGACAACATCCTCAGAAGGTGTGTACTAGAACATGAAAGAAATAATATTATGTGTGAAGCACATTATGGACCTGCTGGAGGACATTTCCAAGAAAACACAATTGCAAAGAAAATCCAACAATCAGGGTTGTGGTGGCTGACACTTTACAAAGACTGCAAAATTTTTGTAAGCCAATGTGACAGATGTCAACGGCTGGGTCGGCCCCTGCCTAGTACATAAATTCCCCTGATATCAGTAAACCCAAGCTTGGCATTTGAAATTTGGGCTATAGACTTCATAGGACCATTTCCCATACCATCAAAAAGAACAGGTGCAAGGTACATAATAACTGTAGTTGAGTACGTAACCAAATGGTCAAAGATAGAACCAGTCGACACATGTTCCAGCGAGATAGCTGCTAAGTTTATCTATGAGAATATCATTACCAGATTTGGATGTCCACTAACCCTAATCAGTGACTAGGGAACACACTTCATTAATAAAACTATTAAAACACTAATAGATCAGTTCCAAATCAACCACCATCGGAGTACAACTTACCACCCTCAGTTGAATGGAGCAATTGAAGCATTTAACAAAACATTAACAAAATGATTAACAAAAATATGTAACACCGACAAGGATGACTAGGATGAAAAGATACCTGCAGTACTATGGGCATACAGAACAACATATAAGCGTTCAACTGACCAAACACCATTTCGACTAGTTTATGGACAAGAAGCAGTAATTCCACTACACTTTCGACAATAGACACCTATTATCACAGATATTTTACACGTCGATGTTGAACAAGGAAGAAAGGAACGACTGCTGCAACTAAGTAAAATTGAAGAACATCGACTAATCACAATACAACATCAGGAAATCCAGAAACAACAACAAAAGGCATGGCATGATCGAAACATCAAAAACAAAAACCTGTCGGTGGGAGACCTTGCCTTACTATACAACAGTCAGGTAAAAGGAAAACCCAAAAAGATACATACAGAATGGATGGGACCCTATGTTGTCGAAGAGATACATGCCAATGGATCAGTCCGACTAAGGACGTTACAAGGCATAGTATTTCGAAAACTTGTTAACGATTCCTGACTAAAATGGTACAGAAACTAAACAAGTCTTAAAAAAAAAAAATATAACGACCATAACGGTTAAACAAAAGCTATAAAGATCTAAAAATCTAAAAAGAAAAATAGGATCGAAATACATAAAAAAGTATGATAGGAAATCACCACTACAACAACCGACATCACGCCCATCAACATAACACCATCGACTGCTCACATGAATGACATTGACAAACGACCTCGAAAGTCCCAACACGCCTTCATGACTACAAGCGACAAAATCAAATCACCATTAACTCAAACTCAAGTGTTCATGCTGGACCATCACGTCTGCCATTAATACACCCATTGACAAAAACGTCAAACACATCAACTATAAATACTGAAACTCCAAAGGATCATTTACATCATTTCAAATAGAGAGAGAAACTTAGCAACCGGATGACTGAAAGTCAAGAATACCAAAGTAAAGTCGACCAGCAGACTGACAAGATGGCACCAAAACAAACCAGAGCTGCAGCCAAAGCGAAAGAACTACAGACCGCAGAGACACCATTGATGAGGAGACTCAAAAACATCAAGAATTCTAAGGTTCAGGAGGGCTTATGGGAAAAACTATGGGCCTATATTAAAGAGTGGGCTTATGTCGACAAAATTCCTACCACAGCCGTAGAGAAAATAAACCATAGTACCATTATAAACTACATAAACGCACTGCTCATGGGAAGTTTTGGAGGCACAAAGGAAACAACGGTGAAATTTATCATAAGTCGGTACCACAATGACAGGTTTTTGCTTTAATAGACCGGTCGAAATATTCAGTGAAGTAATCTACAAATTGACTGGATTATCAAACCAAGGAAATCTAGTACCAGTCAGAATAAAAGAAGGGCTGGTAGAGGAGCTAACATGATCAGCATTAGGCAAGAACTCCAAAGGGCTAATGATTATCCAAATAAAAGCTCGAATGCCAGAAATTTTGGCTAAAATCATAGCCATTGTGCTTACATCGACAGGTCGAGGAAGCAACCTCAAACTGGATATGTTGGAGGCAGTGGATACCATTGTCGACACATGAAAAAATATACAGATGGGCTGAGTATGTCGCCGACATGCTCAAGGGAATCTGTGAAAAATGTCAGGAGTTGGGAGGGATTATAAGGTTCCCATCCCTCATGATATGGATAGTCATGTAATCCTTGTGCCCTGTAGGGGACAAACAATTTCAAGAACCCACAAAATTTCATATGTGGAGATTCAAACCGTTCTCCCAAAATGGAACAATGAAGGAACTTGCAAAAGGAAAAGTACTATTAGAAAACTGGTTCCAATAGCTAAAAGTCCACACGACCAGATGGAGGGTGCCCCAGAACATCTGAAAAAGTCTTCCCAAAACTACCCACATCTAGTTAGAACTCAACCATACCACGGTGTGGTACATGCAGGGTGCCAAGGCAAAGGCAAAGACTCTCGACTACTACTCGATAGTCGAAGAAATTTTTTGGGAGTTAGCTCGACAGTTGGGTACAAAATTGTCGATACCAGCAAAGGCAAAAGAGATAGACTTATCAATAGAAGAGCCACTGACAGACCAAGATAAAGAAGAATATTATGATCTCAGCTTATACATCAGGAAATTTATTTCGGAGGAGACACCGACAGAAGACACAGGTCGACTGCAAATTATAATCAAACCTCCGACAAGGGAACAGACACAAGTAGAACAACAGGTAACCAATCCATTTGGAGAAAGCATCACCTCGACCCAAAATCAGGGAGGATAGGAAGGGCGAGGAGACGACATAGAAACAAACCCTGAGTATGTTGTCACCAAAGAAAATATATGCAGATTATCGAAGGAGATAGCAGCATCAAGGAAAAGAAAAAGAACTCAGGAATAGGAGCAGGGGAAGGGTAAGCGCAAGCTTATCATTGCAGAGTCCTCAAAATATTAGGAAGAGCTACCAGCTATAGCTTGCGACATTATAGAAGATGCCGCAACAAATAGAGTTTTGGTGGAAACCCAGTTCCAGAAATTCGTCGAAGTAGGGGCACAAAAAGGTTGGCTGAAGAAGGCGAAAAGCACAAATACTTCGACAGATGAAAATGTTGTGGATCTCATGTCTACACCTCCACCCCCGTGTCTAACCAAAATAACACAAGAACTAATGCCAGAACTTCCTTCCATAAGCCCACTCGACATATGCAAGAATGCTATGCCGGAAACTTTGAAGGAAAGGTTTGACCGAGATAGAGAACTCTAGGAATACATTGAAAAATTACCCGAGTTGCTCACCTCAGTACAAAATATCTCCACCAAATTCCCTTTGTTTGAAGTTGGTGGATCCAGACTACCCGCTCCCCAACCTGACCAAGTACCCCAGAGGCCAGGGATTGTGACAGTCATAAGTTCGACATTTCAAATAAACCCCAAAAAACAATCTGTAGTTGTTGTAATTTAGACTACATTTGTCATCCCAACCATCTCCGAACCCCACCCACTAGCCTCTGAACTGATTGGAGATGAGGAAGGAGAGAACATGGATGAAATAAATAAGCAAATTGATGAACTGTTCTCCGACCTTCAGGAAGATTCACATCCACAGATCCACAACATGTCACTCGACCATATCTCCACCAACCCAATCACACCTGACCATTCACCAACACCATCACCACCACCCCCCAACCTAGAACCTACAATCAAACTAGCTGCACTAGGACCACCTCTGCCACAACCATTAGTGCCAACAACATCCGCATCTGGACCCTCTATGCACAACCAGCGGCAACAATCATCCAACCGACCCAACCAGAAATACCTTCAACCACTACTAGCCAACAACTAGACAACCCAATTTTGACTCTTGCAGGTACACAGGTGCCAAAGAAAGCAGAGCAGAAAAAGCACATAAATAAGAAATACAAAAAGAAAAAGGACCATCAAGGCCAGACGACAATGGTCCACATCAGTCAACTTGGGTCAACCACTGCAGTTGATGCAACCAAGCTGAGGGATGGAGAATTAGGGAAACTTTTGGAAACACTAGCAATCGAAGTAAAGAAAAGGAGCCGAAATAGACGTAAGGAGCTCGACGATAACAAAAAAGAACAAGTCGAGTTCCTTAACAAATGCAGAAACCTTGTGCAATCTGTGCTACCAGGACCGACAGAGGCCGACATTGACAAGCTGCTAGAAAAATATTATCAGCTATTTGAGAGTGTGGTGTCGATGCTATAGGCACAGATGCAGGACACAAGAGAGGAGCAGAAAGAAGAAACAACTCGACTGTTGATGTAGCAACATACAACTTTTTCAGAAGCATACAAGGTACTGCAAGATCACATGGAGGAGTCGGTCATTACTGAAGAAGTACTATGATACTGGCTTGCTTATTATGGGCAAGTCTATCAGCAAACCTGACAGACCCGACAAGAAATCTAAGCACTCGAGAAGAGAAAAATCACAGAGGAAGCACTTAGAAGCACAATTGAAAATCAAATAGTGCTCGAAACAACCAAATTATAGAAGTTCGAGTGACAAGCACATCAGTGGGTGCAACAAGCAATTCCAAGTTTAGAAAAATTAGACATCATTTGCCCGCAGATGAAACGACTTTTCGAAATAACAGAGGAAAAGGACCAGTTTATGGGTCCCAACATGGAAAGAATAGCAGAAATTTCCATTCAAGAAAAAATGTCGATATTATCAAGTCTGACTACATTAACCACCGACATCCAAAAAGTATTGCAAAGTTGAACGGAATTCCAACATCAGCTGGCAGTAACAGCTGAAGCAATTGTCGAAGTATGTGTGCAGAAGATACCAACCATCAGACTTCACAGCCCATGAAGATCAAACATAGAAATAACTACTTAGGATAGGAAAAAGAAATTTTGGTACCTCCCTGTTTCTTCGGGACGAAGACACGTTTTGTTTGTGGGGGAGATGTTGGAGGAGCAAGTCGGTAAAGCCAACTAGAACTATAGCCGACTTAGTCGATTAGCCGACTAAGTCGATCAGCCGACTAATTAGAGATTAGGTTGGCCACATAAGGTCATGTCGGTTGACCGAACCGACAGGTAGTTATTTGTAACTGTTTTGTAATTCATATATATTAGGCTGTTGATCCAAATGAGAACTCGGTTCAGTTCTCTGTATTGTATGGACCCTTTCATTATCATATAATCTATTATTCTAACTACTTTTTCTTGTCTCTTGTTTTTGTTATGTATTTATTCTTTTAATGTGTATTATTGGTAACCCTATGTGATTTATGATATTACAACAGAGGCACATGCAACTGGGTCAAACCTATGATGGAATTAAGAAATCACATAAGGAAGGGTTCCATGCACTAAAAGAGCTATAAATTGAGATACACAAATCTTATGAAGAACTTACAGTCTCAGATCATCCACCTTCTCATCAAATCGGGCCAGTTGAGAAAGACAGACATATCATGGACAGTGGTTGCACTTCAATAGGGAACACTCAAACTCTGTGCCAAAATTAATTTAGATCCATCTCCCAAAGAGATTGAGTTAGCCAACCAGATCCAAGGAGTAGTGTAGGCACTTAATTAAGTGAAAGAAGCAATTGAGACATGGAGTGGTGTAGGAACTTAGTTTTACCATTTGTAAACTTTTACTATATATATTATAGATCTATAAAGTGGACAAGTGAATTTTAGAGTATGAGGCACAAGTCAATGCCAAAACTCAAAGTATGGGGGATATGACACTATCAACCAAGAAAGAGGTGATGTCAGAAATTGATGAGTTCAAAAAGAGAATGATTGGAAGTAGGAAAAAACAATAGACTATTGAAAAGGCCATTGTAGAGGTGCAATATAAAGCATAGAGACATTTTGATAGCCTCTCTGATATTTATCTTAGAACCACCGAGTTTCTCCCAGTCACAGAGACTACAAATTCAGAAGTGATGAAAAGCAATAAGGAGGAGGTCACCTCATTCATCGAGAAACTTAATGAGATCACCAGTGACTTGGAACCAATCTAGACAAGTTTCTATGCCTTTGGCAGTCACTTTAACTCACGCATTTCATCATTTTCCAACCTTGAACCCTGAAGCAAGTGGCTCGGGATGAGCCACATATTAGTGTTGGGGGCTTGTTGGTGCCCAATTTTTGGTCATGGTACTACATGCCAAGCCTGATGAATATAATCAGTTGTGCCTAACAAAATCAATTAAGCAACTATGTACCAGTACTAGTCTATTGTTTTGGGAAACTTGACCTCAATAAAGCTCAATTTTGTAAATGGTTGGGGTTAGGTAATTAGCTAATGAATCTTATTATAGTATGTTAGTAAAATTGGTTTGTGTATTTATGTCAGTGAATTGTTATATGAATTCCATTGCAACTATAAGAATATTAATATGCAGAACTTAAGTTGTTGAGCTAAGATGTATGGGGTTAACCACAATTTTCCAAAGTAATAGAATAAAGTTCATGTTCTGTCTATTTTTTGTGCAAGGCACGTGTGATTGAATTCCATGAGTTTATACTAATTGTATGTAAACTATTTATTTCATTATGGATGTGATGAGTGTTAAGGTATAATGAATATTATGTTAGGTAAGATAAAATCATCCCTCCCTACGCAAACCTAATTCAACATCTGTGCAATTTCCTACGTGCATATTGAGTGAGACCTTAATTTGTTCACAAGGTATTGCAAATGATGGTGCTTGTGGGGTTTTTTTTGGTAATTTATGTTTGAACCTTGATTTTGACTTACTACAACCAACATTTACCACTAAAAAATGTGGTTTAGTGGCTTCCTTCACCTTGATATTTTCCCAAAATAGGCTCAGCCTTAGCCTAGGTTTGATGGTGATTCCAATCTATTGTTTATTTGAGGTTTTAAAGTGTCCAAAAATGTTCTCAAAGGTTCCTAGAATAGAAAAAAAATTCATATTTCTGCCTATGATTGATAACAAGCTTGTTAGGAGCTAAAACCATCCCATAAATCTACTAGTTACCATTGTTTAAGGGTTGAATAAGTTCAAAAATGTACCTATACCATAATTAGAGTTGTCCCCATCCAAATAATGGATTCAAAATTTAGTTTTAAGGAAACTTTCATGCCCATGTCAACCCATAACTACTTCTTAATTGGCTAGAAAACTCAAGAAAACCTTGGTGAACACCCTTGAAACATAGGGGGTAACAACCCCCATCTTCCTGGTTATTTCTAACCCTAGGATCAATGCCTCATACTCAACCACATTATTTGTACATTTAAAATATAGATTAAACCACATTATTTGTACATTTAAAATATAGATTAAAGGGATGAGAAAATGCCCCTATTTGTAAAACATTTACGATGATTTTGCAACAAAATTTCGTTGCAAAATAGTCGCATGTTCGGCTTACGTAGGTTGGAAATTTCTTCAAATGATCTGTGTTAAATTTTTATGGACTTGTCCTCTCATCATTGTTTTGTTTCGACATGAATGATTGTGTAAATATTACGACGATATCATCCTACATTCTAGATCTCACTAACACACCATTTTCCATTTCTCTTGAGCCAAACATACATACATCGCTCTTGCGACGACAACAACAACAACCAATGTGGTAGTGGCATTGGCAGTGGCAGGTTGTAGTGCCATCATGGTAAGTCTATATTATGATTGCATTCAATCATTAATCATCCAAAAAATATAGTGTCACCCCTCGTATGACAAAAATAGGCCACGGTTTACAAAAAACACCATTGATCCACGCTTACGACGATGGTTTAAAAATTCAATTGATGCACTGATCCAAACAATCCTCATAATTTTGACTCCTAGAGTGAAATTGTGATGACCTCGCAATGCCATTGATGCAAAGCTTCGTTGGAGTTATGAAAACCCTAAAATAAATAATAATAAAAAACGTTCCATACCTCATGACTATTCTGCATTTGCTTTCATTTACTAATGGTCTTACAAACATTGTAATTTGAATTGCAATTGGACTTCCTCAAAACTTTACATTTCATCCACTAGAACATTGTTTTTTTATTTTGGTGGCCCTAATTTATTTTTCATAGGGTTTTAGTTGAAGCCTTTGATAATCAATTATATCTCATCTTTAATATTTGTGTGAATATTTCACTGACGGTGGCATTCTGATTCACTTGATAACATATCCCTACTAGGTACTCCATCTTTTAATCCTGTCTTGGAAATAAATTCCACATTCTTTTCTAGAATGAAAACAACAGGGTTTTTTATAGGTGAGGACATTAAGTAGGACCCACAAATTTTTCTTGCACTTTTTCTTAGCACCCTGTTTGATAACAAAAACAATGGGTTGATGATTGTATAGAGACAATTTCCATCCAGTACATACCATGCCTACCTGCATCATGTAAGAAACACATATTTTTCATTAAGTGTAGGGACTTGGTAGGAATCTTTAACACTCTCTCATTGCCTCTCTCAATAGTTTGACCATGTGTGGGGTGGAAGGAGCAGGCGGGGTAATTTTTTCCCCAAGTGAAAATATCATACCCAAGTTTTCATGGAGTATATTAGTCACTACAAACAACCAATCTGAATCATATTCCCTCCTTAAAGGATGTCTTCAATTAGACAAGCAGTAGGGGATTGACTCACTCATCGTTTTGGGAAATGCAAAGTTAGATATCATCCATATGAGAAAGAATACCCTTCCTAAATACATGAAATCAAAAGATATTTTCCTTAGGATCCTTCAAGAGGTGATTGCATATTACAATATATCCCCCTTCTACATCCTTAGGGAGAACAATGCTATAATAGAAGATCAAACCAATCTAGCTACTAGAGAGATGGTCAACATCCTTAGAATCAATGACCACTTCTCATAGCATCCTATTTCGTAATTGTATTATGAAGGAAAGTCTCATATACACTAAGAGATATAATTATGACAACAACAAAGGAAAATTTTAAGAATATAATCGAAGAAACATCATTGAAGTAAATATCAATTCAAAGAAGGCATGCAAAATGGATAACATTGACAAATTTGGGAGTATTCCATCACCTCTCCTCCCTCATCATGAATTACCACCTTTTAGCCTTGGCTTAGAAATATTTTTAGGTCATCGTAGCTTTCCTTACTGTGTCTTCAATGTATGTAATTCTGAGAAAAATGTAAGCAAGTGTAAGAATCAAAAGGCATCGCATGATGTCATCCCATTTGGATATTGAATAACATTATCATCTAATAAGGAAACCCATCTAGATGAAGCAGTCATCAACATCAACCAAAACAAAATGTTGTGGGAGACGATCCCATAACACTTGGACTAACAATATCATTATGCATGCATGATTCTTTGTATCCATCAAGGGTTAAATTTGATGGTAACCCTTACCCACCAGTCAAATGTTTTATGTGGTTCTATTTCAGAAGCTCCCCTTCTTATAACATTTAAAAAAAATACCCTTCAATCAAAATTTAATCATAATTTTGTATGAAAATCATTTTTACCCTTCAATCAAAATTTATTCATAATGTTATACTAAAATATATATCAAATATCCATGACTGGGTACATAGAGGTTGCTACAGGTTGAAATTTGAGTAATTAAATTGAAACGAGTCCTAACTCTAAGTAGTAACACTACAACAAAAACTGGATTTAGCGTCTCTTTTTGCATCCTTTTTTGCGTCTAGACCATCTTTCAGTGTATTTTTCTTCATTTTTTGGACAAAATGGCACAATTTCACAGGTTGGTGCTATTTTAGGCATTTTTTTCGTCCTTTTTCTAAATCTGGCACAAATTATGGCGTAATTTGCACCGGGTTTTGCACCTGGTTATGCGCCAGGTTTTGCATCAGGTTTTGCGACAGGTTTTGCACCTAGTTTTGCACCTAATTTTGCGCCTAGTTTGTACATCTACTCTTGTTGCGCCCCCTTTTATGCCCATGTTTGCCTCAACTTTTACGCCCTTGTTTTCATCCACTTTTGCATCCTTTTTTACATCCACTTTTGCATCCACGTCTGCTTCTTTTTTTGCATCCCTTCATGCGCCACGTTTTGCATCAAAGTTTACATTCTGTTTTGAGTCTAGTTTTGCATCTCGTTTTGTTTCAGCCATTTTTGCATCCACTTTTGCATCCATTTTTTCGTCCACTTTTGCACCCACGTTTTCATCCCTTTTTGCATCCCATTTTGCATCCATGTTTATGTCTTTTTTTGCATCTACTATTGCATCCACTTTTTCATCCACTTTTGTCGCGTCCCAATTCACACCCATTTTTGCGCTTACTTTTACACCCACTTTTGCTTCAACTTTTGCATCCACGTTTTCATCTTTTTTTGCATCCAATTTTACATCAGTTATTGCATTCCTTTATGCATCCATTTTTGCATCTACTTTTGCATCGGGTTTTACGTTGGGTGCTACGACTATTTTTGCATCTACTTTTTTTGCATCCACTTTCGCATCCAATTTTGTATCCAATTTTACATCCATGGTTGTATCCACTTTTGCGCCAATTTTTTCATCATGTTTTGCTTCCATGATTGCATCATTTTTGCATCCACTTTTGCATCACCTTTTGCATCCATTTTTGGTGCACCCCATTATGTGT
>LPNX010089242.1:276767-308080 GCA_001517045.1 Pseudotsuga menziesii | reverse complement strand
TGGGCGGAAATAAAGGCGTAACAAAAGATGCAAAAAATTGGGCACAAAAATGGACGCAAAAATGGATGTTAAAAAGGATGGAAAAAAAGATGCAATAGATGGAATTTTATGAAAATGTACAATAGTGCCAAGTTTAGCGCCAGATTGTTCATCACAATTGGGAAAAAATTACACTAAAATCCGGCGCTAAATTCGACGCTAAATCCAGTTTTTGTTGTAGTGTAATAAGGGGGATTTGGAGTAGCAATATTTTGAATAAAAATGTGAATAATTTTTATATAGCATATATATATTGGGAATGAAATATTCATGCAAATTTTTGTGTGAATCCTCTCCTATTTCCATAATTTTGGTGATCACTTTTTGTTATTTCCGTTTCTGTAGAATCATGGATAACTATATGAGATTGTTGAGTAGAATGTATTAATCAATTGATCCTGACTTAGATCGTACTGTGAAGAATGGGAGTGGATAATACTAAGAAATGATACAAGAGTAGAATATATTCTTAAATGGAATGTATATCCGACCTTCCATAGGCTCCTTAATCTGATGGTAGATGAGGGATATTAAGAGACACAAACTATCAATGGTTAAATCCCCTTTCACATCTTGATACCACCTTTGTTAATGGTTTTTACATGGAACTATATGGGGAACATTGAGACATGAAGGTGGATTTCAAAAAACACTACTTCCAACTCCCAATCCCATGTATGTGTTTAACCCTCAGTTGTAGGTTTTGATCACCTTGTAGCATATTTATATACCATAGTTTGAGCCTACACATGGATGAAACTTTGGTTTTTTGTTAAGTGAATACAAAAAATGTGGACTGCTACATGTTATAAAACAGGACTGCAGAGAAATAACATATATACAGTTAAATCAATAAACAAGATGCAAAACACATTAAAACATTACAGAGAGACACATATATAACGTGGTTCACCCAAACGATGGGCTATGTCCACAAAGAAATTGCCAGTCCTTTTATTACAGTACAAAAAGATGAAGGGATACACCCTACAACAAAATCGCTACACTTCCTCTTCACGCTCTCACAGTCTCTCTTCCAATACAATACAATACCATACTCAGTCATTTGACAATGCTTTATTTTATAGGGGAAATACAATGGGAAAATTATAGGGTTAACCCAATACCATGGGTCCGCAATACTATTGGCCAACACACATCCCAAAAAGTTTTCTCGAGGGCTCCGCCCCCGAACCCCCATTTCTTAGGGCGCTTCCCCAGAACTCCCATTTATTGGGGGCACTTCCTTCAAACCCGCATATATTGGGGGTGTTATTCCTGAACCTCCGTGTCTTGGGGGTGTTTCCCCCAAACCCCCTTTTCCGGGGTGTTGCCCTGAACCCCAAGGTAGGGGGAATGAGTGTACAGTACACTTGGGTTACAAACACGACTGGATAATATCTCTGGATCTGGAAGATTAGGCTCCACAACCAACACTACACTACTCACACAACTAGTAAAAAGGACACACTTACAAGTTTTGAATGCCAAAATCATGGTTCTATCTCTACTCGAAATCAAAGGGGTTTAAACTCTATTGAATAAAACTTACCGGCTCAATCGTAACCCTATCATTTGTAGAGAATAGGGATTAAATCAAATGTTTGAATAGGGTGTAATGATCCATCACAAGGTGGTAGGATTCGATCTCACCTCCATCCCCAAATACAATGTATTATCCCAGCTATAATTAAAATGGAATTGATCTTTTGCTTTGGCATAAATAGGATCTCTATGACATATGTTACAATTACTATAAGTAATTGTTTCAATCATAACAAAACCCACAAGAATAATAAAATGTTATTGGGTTTTAATATAAATCAAATAAATCATTCTAAAAAAGAATGTAAACCACAGGATATATACATAAACATATTTTAACAAGTCAATAACTAATTCAAATCTTTAAATAACTAAGAGCCTCTATGTCCATTGATCAGTATTTTAGGACACCTAAGTTGTAACTTGGAATATTTGGTAGGTGTCTATCTTTGTCGAACAAGAAAAAGAAAGAGGCTTGTTAGTGCACTAAGCTAGGTCATAGGTGTTTTAGGGGAAATTTTTAACCCAATTCAACACACACGTGCGCGCGCGCGCGCGCGCACATACACACACACACACACACATAGATATATATAAAAAATTTGGTCAAAAAAAATAAAGTAGTTTAGTTTAATTTTAGATTACTAGGTATAAAAGAATGAAGATAACATCTTACCAGATTAGTAATTGGTAAATATGCATAGATATAAGACGAGTCTACCCATTCATTGCTAGAGGAAATCACCTTACACAACAGGTCATAGTTGGGAAAGTTTAAATAAATGTAGGGGTTTGAAATTTCGTGGGTGGTTCTAACATGAACCTATATGGCCAATGAAATGGCTGTCTAAAAATCCAACAAGTTGGTTGTAGGTGGGAATAAACACATTGCATCCACTAATTGTAGGATTGATTGTTATAGTAGTATTGAATGATTACTCATATTTTCTCGCCTTAAATACAAGTAAATGTGCATTATATTCAACCCCTCTCCATGATTTTTGGCATGTATGGATGCTTGTGGACAAGTGTAGGTGGTATGGGGGAATCATCAACCAGATTGGATAATAAAAACAAAATTAACCATGCCATGGAATATCGGAAGGAGGTTGATGGGAGAAGGATTCTCTAAGTGGGTTTTCATGGGTCTGAGGTGTGAGGAATGAACAACACTGGCAACTTGGATATCATGGCACCAAATGGAGATGGTGATTTAAAAGTCTTGCAAAAGAAGACATCAGAGCCAGATTTCAAAATCAAAGTGTTGTTTTCAAGTTTTTTTCAGGCGCGTAAGGTAAAATAGTTTCTTTTGTCAGATATTGTGGCTAGGAGAGAGGAGAATAGGGAGGATGATGTGTGTGTTTATCAAACTATGCTCATAATGAAAGAAGAAAACTTGTATCTATAGCATGAATTAAGATGACACTGTAGAGAGTGTGAAAATGAATATGAAGCATTAGATCAACAAATTGAATGGGAAGAAGAAGTCAAAATAGAGGAAAATAATATCTTTCAATAGAGATATCAATCCCTAGTGACAACTAGAAAGGGAAAAATAGAATAATGTTGTGCTAGAGAGTAAAATAGTCTTAATGGAATCCCAATCAATAGAGCTCCAACTCATGTATGCAATATCAAGATGGGAGGTGTCGTTGTTTATTCTAGATTTAATTTTTCTTGCATCCCCTTAATGGACATAGGGTTCATGCTCGAAACTCCATTGTTGAATCCATAAAATATGATGATTGAAGGGCCATAGGCCTGGAAGTAGGTTTCTACTTTTTTTTTTACTTATTTCAAACAGTAGTATGGTATTGACTACAAGCACATTGAGTATACAATCTGGCCTCCTTTTTGAAATATAGTTGAGTAATTCTCAAATAAATGAGACTTCCAATCAATTGCATGTACCTTGTATTGTTTTCCAATCCCCTCACCCCCTTCAATTTTTTGAAGATTTGATTACGATTTTTAGTTACTTCAACTTTAAGGTAATAATGAGGTGTCCCTAAATCTATCATTTTGAGCCCTTCTTGTAGTTATTCCTTAACATATTTGATGTGGATTTCATTATTTACTATGATTATTAAGTCATCAACATAGATTACAGTTATCACCCAAATGCTTGTATTTCATTCAGAAATACAAAGTATCATTAAATTCACATTGTTAAAAACCCACTTTACGTAAGTTATCATCAATTTTTACATACCAAGCTCAAGGAGATTGTTTCAATCTATATAAAACCTTCACAAGTTTTCATACTAATTTATGTTATTGCCCTTCAAATTCAAATCCTTGTGGTTGATTTATGAAAACATCTTACTTTAAATCACCATTCAAGAAGGAACTTTTGACATACATTTGATTTAATTTCCAACCATTTTGAGCATCCAAATTGATAAACATTTCGATTGTGTTCCATTTAGCTATTAGAGTAAAAGTTTCATGATAATAAATCCCTTCTTATTAAGAAAAAATATTAGCCATGACTCTTGTTTTATACTTGTCAATTTTCCATTTGGCTTGTACCTTATTCAATAAACCAAATTGAAACCTATGGATTTAACGTTAGATGGACAATCAAATAAGTTCCAAGTCCTTTTTCCAAAAATAGAATCTTATTGATGTTGAGTAAAGTTGTCATTAATGTTAATAGGGTCCATATATCTATGTCATGAGCTTATAATATTGTTGAGTGATGTTGCCATTGATAATGATGATGATGATGTGGTAATGATAATGATGATGATGATGATATGGTAGTGAAAAAGGAATATTATTGAAGAGATTTGAAGGTGCCTTGACATAAGTGTATATAAACCCAAAGTGGTCCCCTTATGGTATAGTTGTTAAGTATGTCCCTCATGGGATGAGATAAATTGTGGTATTTCCCAAATGACCACTTTTAGTTGTGCACAAATGGTGAAATAAATTAAATCTATTGAATATACCTAAAATAAATGACGATGTGTCCACAAGACCATGATTACGAGAAGTGTTAAGAATCACTAAAGTGATGATCATGTGTCCAACTGACCGTAATGAAGTGAAACTCAAAGAAGCCATGAATCCCCTTGATGAAGACATTATGCCATAAAGTAAATATCTAAAGCATCCACACAATAATAATGAAGTGAAACTTGAAGAATACACAAATCCCCTTAATGAAGACATGATGCCCTAAAGTAAGGATCTAAAGAAAGATAAAGAATCCTTGAAGAAATAAGGATATTTCAACTTGGAATGCACTAATGAAGAGATGAAATGGTCAAGAAGATAAGTAAATATCATTTAACCATTGAGGAATCCCCTAAAATTATTGAATACAAGAATAAATTTTTCTTTATAGGTTGACCATCCTTAAGGAAGAGGTGTAACCTAAGAGTTGTGACCCTTGGATGCATCCCCTCACATGTAGAAGAATTATATAAATAAGAGAAACTTCATTTGGAATTTGAATAAAAAAAATTCAATGCATCCAAGGAAGAGGAGTGAATTTCCAAGGGAATATGAAGTGAAGAAGGGTGAAATTCCAATGGAAGATGATAACTTGTGATGATTTGTCCCAGGGATTTTGTAGTGAAATTTATTTCAGGTCATCTCAAATTTTTTTCTCTAAAGTTTGTTCTAGGATGATTCAATCCATGCAATTTTTAGGAGACAGAGGTAATATGAATTAGTACTCGTGGTAAAAATTTCAAATGTTGGTTCCCTATAGTTTAGGATATATCAGTTCAGTAAGTTAGGGTTTCTGAATAATATTTAAACAAGTCATGTTGGAATTTTTGATATACCTTTTGTTCTAGAAATCTCCAGGTAGTTCTCGTTGGAGAATACAAAGTAGTGATCTTGAAGAACTAGTGGTACGAGTTTCAAATTTTGATATTTAATATTGTTTGAGATATGACCTTAAGAGGTTAGGGTTTCTTAATGATCTTAAAATTAACTTTAAACAAGTTAGTTTGGCCTTTTGACTATATCATTTCTCCTAGAAACCTTTATATAGTTCCTCTTGGAAGAGATGAATTAGAGATATTGATAAAATTGCGGTACAAGTTCCAAATGTTGGTATACTATATGTACAGAGAAATGACCTCAGGGAGTTAGGGTTTTTGAATGATCTTGAAATAAACTTCAAACAAGTTAGTTTGGTATTTTGTCTATAATTTTGTTCTAGGACATTTTAGAAAGTTAAACTTGGAGGATATGGAGTAGAGATATTGAAGGACCTAGAGTACAAGTTTCAAATATCGTTTTTCTATAATTTTGGAGATATTCCCTTTGGAAGTAAGGGATTTTTATAGCATGTGTTCCCGCCAAAATTTTTCCACCTCACATGTGACCTAGCCTCATCAAACCTATATGCAATTGACCACTTTTCATTTCCACCATGTAGACCTTCATTTATACAAAATACCTAAGTCAACCATAAAATGCCATTTTAAATATTAATTGACTCATTAAATCCAAAAATTATGAGTCATGCTTCCTAAAATGACATTTGGATATTTCCTTTTTTTCATAAAAAAATAAACTTGGCACTTACCAAAAGCATGGATAAGGATCCCAAAAATCATGGAGAAGAAAATAAACTTCAAAAAAACAAAAAACCAAAAAATGGAAAAATCTCCAATTGATCCTTATCCCTCCACCCTATCTATAGTGCCTATAAATTGACCATGAAGGTACCCCATTAGAACTGAAATTTTCCACTCATCGCTCATACCATTATTCTGCCAAAATCTTTCCTGAGGCTCAAAACTCCCTTGAGTATTCCTATTTCACCTTCGTTGGATATTTTCACCTCGTAATTGTTGATGTTTGAGCAAAATTGAAGATGCTTGAACTTAAAATTTTTATCAAAAAGTTTTACCACTTATGAATTTCATAAATCAGCCACATACGAATATTTATATCATCCAAATGCGAATCTCATAAATAAATCAACCACATAAATTAGCTCCATAAATCAGCCATATAAATCAAACAACCATGAGAGCCAAGATATACTTTGGGAAAACCCTCCAAATACGGAGGATGAAAAACCCAACAATTCTTTGAGAATGATAGATAGATTTGTAGAGAATGGTTTACAACACATAAGTAGATTGATCGATAAGAGATATAACCTGAGCAATAGAGAAGGGAGATCCAATGTAACCATGCACAAATAATTGTATTCAACTATAATGAACTTTCTATATGCCTAACGTATTAATAACAAGCCAAAAACCCTAGCATGCAGAAGGTAGAAGATAGGAGGCTCAATCAACACACTGAGAGAACCAAATAGTGCATTCACAAGGAGGAGATAGCTAGAAATCCCTCCATGCAAACATTACCACCCTTCCTTTCCTCAATTAGCTTTAACTGAATGTTCAATGTCTTGAACTGAAAGTGAACTAACTTAAACTGAATGTTCACTGCCATGAACCGAATGTTAAATGTAATGAATTGAATGTGAACTGAACTCAATCCTTAATTGAATTCTAATCACTTAGTTAAAAAGATAAGGTAATTGTCATTGGTGCTTCACTCTTAGTGCCATCCATGCACAATTTCTATTATTAACTTTTGCATGGAATCTCTTTAGTTAACGGATGCATGTTGATTGATGAACAATAATCTCTTCTTTACTTAACCGACTACATTCATTAATAGTTCAATTTATTCTTTGATTGAGGCATTCATATTTTATTGAAGCTTTATAACTTGAGTTCACTCAAATATTTGCATGGGTAATTCAAACTCTCTTTCTCTATGCTTTATCTCATTATCATTAAATAATTAATCCATGGTCCATATGTGTATGATTTATCCACCTTATCATATCATACTCAGAATAATTATTCTATACATACTGATTATCATATATATTACCATGAGCCATATATTCATATGCTAAAGTAATTCACTCTAGTGGTAGCTAAGCCCTAAATGAGACTTACAATAGTAAGTGACCATGACTAGAAATTTACCACATAGTATAACCACCTCAATAAATAGAGGTTCATAGCATTAATACAACATAATACTTCAATCTTGATACAAAACAAGATCATCTCCACAATTGGAGATCCATTCTCAAAGGGTACCTTCTATGAGAATACTTGACTTGATATTACTCACAAGTCTAGTCTTGATATTACTCACAAGACTCATCTTGATATTACTTACAAGTTTGGAGAATGAATCTTGATGCTATATAATCAACACTCCCTCCTAGTGAGGGAGACATTCTCTACTTTACCAGGAATTTCCTACCATACCAATCTTATCTTATAAGTATCTCAACTTTGTCATTGAAAACGACTTGTCCACGTATTTGTAATCTTCTCATCAGTCATTATGTATTGAAATTTTACTTTACATGACCATGGATTCGATGAAGTAAAACTTCATCTCAATGTGTTCAATCATAACACATAGGTTTTTTCCAGAAAGTTTGAATATTAACACCTAATAACTGTAGGATTCAATTAGGTATCTCAAGATACACTACTCCTCAACAGGTAGTACTATCTGCAAAATGCATTTAACTTATGTAGTACTAACCACAATACACATAGTTAATCCAAAGCTATATAATATGTCTACTATGTATCAAAATACAATAAAGAACCTGTTTATTGTCACTCAAAGGTATTCAAACATATGCTTATCCACAAGCATAAAAATACAATAGGTATGTTAGGTACTTTAAGAGACAAATTGACTATTTCTTCAAAGTAGCATCATCTGGATTCGATCCAGAATGCAGTTTATCTAAACTAGAAACTATGGAATTCATATCCATCATAAAAAAACACATTAAATGTGTAATTATTATGTAGAAATCAAATTTTTTCTTTTCTTTCAGTATTCAACATTTGTTGACTCCAATAATTTTCTACCATATGAGGAATTTCTTAGTGAGATTTCCATTTTTGGTGATGTTCTTCAAGGCATTATGACTTTTATAGTGATTTCATATCACAATACCCCACATAGCTAACTATATGGATATCTAACCTCTCCAAGAGGTTTTAAATTTTCTTTGACAGTTCAAACTATACCTCTTCTTGAGTATCCAATACTTTCTGAGACTTTTACCATGTCTCTAATCAAGTGTATTTTCACCACAAGATATAACAACCCTTGGCTACCTGAGTCATGCATCATGACTAACTATTTTGGGGACTTTTAACTATTGTTTCCTATGAAGATACATCAATACTCCCTTTTCAACTAGATGATTATTTGATATTATACCAAGCTTTTTATGGACATAGGATTAGTAAATATGTCGAAAACTATGCTCATTTGTGGATATGTACATGAGTTACATGACTCCTTTCTGCATCATGTCTCAAATATAACCGACTAATTCCTTATAGTATGTTCTATCTAGAGAAACATATTTCATGTGATATTTCTCAATCACTGAACTAGTCAGAATCCATATGTCCATGAAACTCACTTTCACTGAATGAGACATGTATGAATCCACATACTCTTGTACCAAGTAGGTAACACAACACATGCTTTGTTGTACATGTATATGTACTAACTGTAAATATTATAACTGATCACGAGACCTGTATAGATATATCTAACATCTATGATAACCTACAAATATGAACAATAATCAAATTTATCTTTATGTGTGTGGTCTATTTACAATTCATTGTTCTTGAATCCTTTCAAGAACTCTATTGAACATTTTCCTTGACAGAAGAAAAATCATATCCAATGATTTTTACACCTCTAAAATTAAGAATTATCCAATATTCTTACATATTGATTCCTTTTGAGTTTGAGTACCATATATGGTTTCTACACAGAAAGAGATTAATTTAACCAGTTCCACTGGGTTTTTTTCTTTTAGGAGGTAGCAAATCTAACTTCTCCCTCTCAACGTATAGCATGTGAGAATCATAAATTTGAGTACTCCATCATGGAGACTCATAATCCTCTATATATAATACATATATGAATATAATTATTATAAAATCATTACCTTCAGGAGTCTTTTCATTTCTCAGAATAGAATTAGGGATTCTATTCTATCTTCTTCCTAAGAAACATAGGAACCTCTTGATCTGCTCTCTTTCAGGATCAACCCTTGGAATGACTCCATATTCATGTCATTATTTACTTATAGGTTATGGGATATGAATTTTTCCTACAAGACAAAATATTCTAATGGTTAGAACCATCTCATACCCATGAATTTCATTCACATGAATATATACTGATAATAATTTACATGATTATGTACAGATGTTAATCAATTGTCTTAACATAACTCATAATAATCTCATGCATTTATTTTCAGATTTATATTAGTCTTATATCAGTCCCATATAAGTACTTTTGAATATTAATGCAACCCCATGTTCATATAAGAATTTCAGCCTTGTATTCATCAAAATTTATGCAGTCTTGTGTTCATCACACATGAACAATCATGAAACACTATATCTTATATCTCATGAAACAAATTCTGAATCCTTATATCAGTCCTATATAATTCCACATCATTCTTATATCAGTCTTATATAATGTCTCATAATATGGACTTCATGAGATCTATAACATGTCAATAAAGACAAAAAACAATGTATATGCTCAACACAATTCCAAAGTCCACGAATACAAATCTCTACATGATAGTCATGAAACATATTTAAAAACCTTTAAATATGATTTATAAAAGCATGTAAAAATAAAAATATAAAGTATGTAACTTTTATTGATTTTCCTGGGCTCCCTCTTGATCTATGCACCCTTGTGGAGAATACTAGAGTCATTATTTATTCACTTGAATGGAAGAGATTGTTTGTAGTGAAAGGATTTCTCCCTTTCTTCATTCTTTCCATGATGACAATATTCTCTTCTTTAGTGAACATAACCTTGCTTTGGATGCACCCTTCTTCTTGACTCAATTCCCTCTTGAAAATATTGGTGAGTGTATCAAAACACTCCCTTGCAGTCTTCAATGGAATGATCATGGACATGAGATTGTCCTTAACCGAATCAATGATGATATTCTTGGAATTTGATTGATTCTTATTGAAGTTGATTCACTCTTCATTGGTTGTAGGATCATATACCAAAGTGGTTGCAAATGAATCAAGATCATTCCCTTTAAGAATATTCAACACCCTCTCTTTCCATGTGTTGAAGTTTGATGTTCCTTCAAGTTAGTCTTTTGGTTGAACAAATATTGATGTCATGACCAAAATATTTTTCTCAACACTTCAAAATATACGTAGGCTTATATTTTTTAGGATTTATAATCATCCCTTCTCCAGATATAGTCTATTAGATCATATGCCTAAATTAGGAGTCATTTTCTAGAGTTTGGTGCCACTGGTGCCATTGGTGCCATTGGTGCCACAAGTGTGCCCCATTGGTGCCATCAGTGTTCCATTTGGGTGCCACTGGTGCCAATCCCTACAATTTAGGAGCCAATCTGAGTGCCACCACCAGCCTTATTTGGCTGGTTGTAGTTTGTAGGTAGTTATGCTAAGTTATGGACCAGTTACATTCAGTTAGATGTCCTTCAGCTCATTTAGCGCTAGTCTTGCATGGCTACATGGGGGTAGGTGTTATTTCTCACCTACCTCATTATTTTAACTGGTTTAACTGATTGAGAGACTCAATTAGAAATACAGAGTTAGACTAGTGAGCTCTGATAGTGATTTAGACAATTCTAGTTATCCAGTTAGTTAGGATTGAGTTGGTAGATTCGAATATTATCCAAATGATTCAAATTATCCTCTATTTAAGATCATTTTATACTGCTGGAATTAATGAATATTAATGTTGTGATTTACTGATCAATTCTTATCAGTTTTATCTAAAAATTTTCTTGTTCAGTGTCCATTGTCCATTCCTTTCCACTGCACAATTAAAAATTTCAATTGCACTCATTTACTATAGATCAATGGTTCAATAATTCAAACATGGTATCAGAGCCTTGTTCAGGATAGTAGCAAGTTTGTCTGATCTCCATTTTACAACATAAGCAATTGGGTTTCCACATAAATCCTGCAACTGTGCATTACTAACTCTGGATTCATCCAGAGAAGTCTCTACAGGTGTGACAGACCCTGATAAAGTGTACATGTCAAGATGGAGGTCTTGATTCTGACATGATTGTGATTTTTTTGTTTGTTTTTACAGTGATACATGCAGGTACCTATGTAGTGTTTTGAAGAATTAACTATTTAGAATAAAGTTTGATGGATTCCTTAGCTCTTGTACCCCGGATCCTGACACCCTTCAACTATGTTGATTGGAGGGAATATATGCAGTATCCTTGCACAATATTGGCCTATTTAGGATGACTATGGGAAGAGATACAGAGACTCATCATCCTACTGAGAAAAATAATTTCTTGAATCGGTTGGATGAATCATTTGGCTTCCTATGCACTCACACCCCATGGGATATTCTCTTTCACCTTGAGGGATTGAAGAATCCTAAAGAATATTGGGAGAAGCTCAAATCATTGTTTGGAAAACAAGATGAGCTTTGAGGGAACATATTGGAGAATGATCTAATTGCATTGTAGCCCAACAGTTTTGAAAATATCCAACATTTTTTCACAAAATTCAAGTCACTAGCACTGCAGTGTAAGAAATTTGAAATAAAGATGAAATATGAGAAACTGGTTCTATAGGTATTGGGCAATATTGGCTCAAAGTACTATGTCTTTATCTCTACCTTCCATTATAGAAGAGATTCCATCCCCAATTGGAATATGCCTTCTCAAGATGGATTTGTTGAGTCTTTATTATAGGAGTAGGATAAGTTGGTTCAAATGGGAGTACTCCAAACTTCCAAGAATCATGCTCTTCTCATTTACTTAACAAATGTGTAGGATAAAGGGAAGCACATGGGAAAGGAGCCTAAATCCTTTGATTCGAAGAAAAAAGAGAATTAGAAGTCTTCTAAAGGAACCTCGAGCTACTAGAAAAAGAAAATATTTGAAAAGACTAAGTGTCCATAATGTATGAGAGGAATTCATCTAGAAATCCAGTGCATGAAGAAGACCCTTGACCAGTTGAAAACACTCCTTGAGAATAACAATATTTCCCTTCCACAAGGTGAAGAGATTTCTGATGCTAGAGAGTAGATTGAAGAATATGAGAGGTTCCATGCTTTGAAAGTAGGCCTCAATCCGTCGAAGTCTTACTCAATATATTCTAGAGCATCCAACCACATGGTTTCCTCCAGGGAATACTTCACCACTCTCACTCTATAAGGAGGACCTAGCACTCATATGGGAGATGACTCCCAAATCCTAGATGTTGGGAGAGGTTCTATTAAAATTGAGAAAGATGAGTTCAAGAATGTACTCTATGTTCCCTCTCCTATAGCAAAGGAAGTTGTTCAAGATGAATAATATGTAGAATCTTCAACATAGTCAATTCGAATTGAAGAAAGTCTTTGTGGAGTGACTCCTTCTCCTACTGCGCCATAAGTTTATGAGATATCGGATATCTAATATTCTCATATAGATGAACCATAAGAAGAAATTTGAATATATGTTATTGAAGAGAAAATATCCTTCCATTCTATGCAAACATTCTCCAGTGATTCTTTCATTTTAAATTATGTGCAAAGTTTGCCAGTGATTATTTCAGAAATGAAGAGGAATTTGATTTCTCTCTCTTTAATGTTGTTGCCGGTGTGAAAAAAAGTAATACTTTGGATATTTTGGAAGAAATATCATTTTTTAGGAGGGATCCATTTAATCTCTTTGATCTAGAGCTTCCAAAAAATTCCTACATAATTGCATACACCAATATTCATAATTTTGTTGAAGAAGGAAAAAACTGTGCATCTACCATTTCGGTGGGGAACTTGAAACCTTTGTTCCATAATATTGGATATGATATGAAATTATTTGGATCTGATATGACCTTATTTGTTTCAAGTTTTAAGTTTCAAGAGCCTCCATTCATGCTTGTATCTTTTCTCATCAATTTTGGTGTGAAAAATCAAGTACCACATGTCTCTTTCAAAATTGTTGTTGGGGATTTGATGTCTGTTTTCTGTCACGAGTTTGATGATATTTTATTTTTTGGATAATTGGTTAATTTTGAAGCTATATCATATTATGTATCTCAACCATTTTCTCTCCACATTCCCAGGGCTTCTATACCTATCTATTTGATCACATGCTCATATCATCACAGAACTAGTAAAGATGGAGACATTCTGCATTCGCCTAGACACTTGCTCCTAACACTTGGAGCATATTTTACCTCAAATGGTTTTATGTTCAAGGATTCCATACATAAGTTTCTTGGGTTTTTCTCACATGGTTGAAATTCTCAGGCACTTTTTCTCTCTCATCAGTTGATCTCAGTTTCTCTACATGGGTCTAGTTTTCATCGTGCAACAGTCTATGTTCTTGATCCAGTTGAGCATTTTCTTCTTCTTACAAAGAGGAAAAAACCTACAGACATAATCATTAGTATGGAGAGGTTCACATGCATAGTTCCAAGATGCTGCTACATAGAAGAACCATGTTGCTGCATAATGTTGCAAATTGCAACAGAGTTTTTGCAAGTTATTTCCCAAAGAGGAAGATTTTTCTTCTAAGAATATCTTGTATTTCCCATTCCTGCTTATTTTAGGGGGGGGGGGGGTTCCCATATTCCTCGGTTTATTAAGCAGCTTTTAAATCTTTTAGATTGTAATGGGTGACTTTTGGCCTTGTTTCTAGGGCCTACACTTATCCAAGTTAGGATTAAGCGGGGTTGTTAGGATTTATAATCCTTCCTTGTCCAGATATAGTCTATTAGATCATATGCCTAACTTAGGAGTCACTTTATATAGTTTGGTTCCACCATGATTTTGGTTCCATTGGCACCATTGGTTCCACCAATGTTCCCCATTAGTGCCATTAGTGTGCCATTTGGGTGCCACCGGTGTCAATCCATACACTTTAGGAGCCAATTTGAGTGCTATCGCCAACATTCTTCAGTTGGTTGTAGTTGGTAGGTAGTTATGCTAAGTTATGCTCTAGTTACATTCAACTAGATTTGCTTCAACTTAGTTAGCACTAGTCTTGCATGGTTTCATGGGGGTAGGTTCCATTTCTCACCTACCTCATCAATTTAATTGGTTTAACTGATTGAGAGACTAAATTAGACATTTGGAGTTATACTAGCGAGATCCAATAGTGATTTAGACACTTCTAGTTAGCCAGTCAATTAGGATTGAGTTGGTAGATTTGAATATTATCCACATGATTCGAATTATCCTTTATGTAGCTTCATTATATACTGCTGAAATTAATGAAGATTAATGTTGTAATTTACTGATGAATTCGTATTAGTTTTATCTGAAATTTGTCTTGTTCAGTGTACATTGTTCATTCCTTTCCATTGCACAATTACAAATTTCAATTGGAATCATTTCCTGTAGATCAATGGTTCAATAATTCAAACACTCTTTCTGCACAAAACTAATCTCGTTTGCTCCCTATTCTCTAATACCATGTTGATGTTTGAACATAATCATGATTCATAGATGCTTGACCTTTAAAATTTTTATCAAATAATTTTATCACTTATCAATTTCATAAATCAATCACATATGAATATTTATATCATCCACATATGAATATTTATATCAGCCACAAATGAATCTCATAAATAAATCAGCCACAAAAATCAGCTGCAAAAATCGGCCATATAAATAAATCAATGATGAGAGACAATATATACCCTAGGAAAACCCTCCAAACACGTAGGATGAAAAGCACAACAATTCTTTGAGTATTATAGATAGATTTGCAGAGAATGGTTTAAAACACATAAGCATATTTCCTGATAATAGATATCACCTCATCTGTAGAGAAGAGAGATCCAATGTAACCCTGTAAAAACAATTGTATGAAACTATATTGAACTTGCGATATGCTTAGAATCTTAATAACAAGACAAAAACCATAGCATGCAGAAACTAGTGCATAGGAGGCTTAGTAAACAAACAGAGATCACCACATAGTGGATTCACAAGGAGGAGCTAACTAGAATTCCCTCTGTTAGCTGGAATATTTCACCTCCTGTGGACAACAAGGTGTTCCACTGGTCTGAATGGTTCAGATCAAAAACAAATAGAGGACAGAGGTTGAAGACTCTCCCTAGATGCTATAGATATCTGGAATACAAGGATTTGACAGTTCACATATGTACCTGCAAAAAATCTCAACACGAAACGAATCAAAGCAACCAGAATATGATGTACTAATCTATGCAAGTGACTAAGGAATCTAGCAACATATATATACGAAATCACAACAACAACATCATATGTGGGACAGAAATCAACTTGCATTAGAAATATGAAGAAGTTTATAACCAAGCCTTAGTGTTGACATGCATCTCCATGAAACCAGCTCTTCATCCCCAAAAGCTCTGACTCTAGCTCTCTATGCTCTCTCCAAATGATCTTGGGCCAATAATCAATCCAACAGCATAACATTACCTTCAATGTTCTCCCCTCAACCATGGATATGAGCTCATATTTATAGGGCTTTAATGGATAGAGATGGTTGAGAAATTAGTGGGTGAGGTGGCCTCTAAGATCCTAGGATGAGGGATATCGAGCTCAACCAACCCACAACAGTAGGGATAAGGCAGTATACAAGGCTTATCATCTAGAAGCCTCGAGAAACTTCTCTTTTTCCCTTTTTACCCAGGGTACCATGCTTCTCCTTCTATGACAAAGTGGTTCTGTTAATAACCACCTATGGACCAAGGGAAATGGGTGGTGGCACCGCTTGTGGACAACCAATGAAAGGCGGTGCGAGCAGGGGTACCGCTCCTGGATAAAGGGGCATGCACGGTGCTGGGAATTCGTATGGCAGATTGATGAAAAACCATTTAGTTTCCACTCCAGAAGCTGGGATTCAGGGCAAGTAGGTATGTCAAATGTCTTATCACACGATGGTGACATGATTTTGGTATAACAAGATGCCCCCCAAAGCATGAGTCTTAGAGTGATACGATAAATGAGAGATTTGAGAACAATTCATCGCCAGGAGATGCAAATGTTGGCTCGATTGGAGTATGCAGTCAAGTAGGCATCTGTAGTACATCAGTATGTTGACTCATAGACACAAGTAACCAAACTCATAGCTGCATACCAATACAAGGTAGATCCATGAGTAGAATAAACAAGCATGGCTACTAGAATACAGCGTAGATCCATGTGATAGAGGACTCAAACTTGGACATAGCTACTAGACATACAACATAGATCTATGTCATACAGATGCAAATTTGAGCATAGCCACGACCATACAAATGTGGATCCATGCTAGATATACAAAACTCCATCGCAACCTGGGGAAAAAGCAATGAGCGCTTTTAAACAAATGCCCAGGGTCTTCGTCTCGTCTTCCACAAAGTACAATTCTATCCATGTGATTACAATGATCTGAAGTCGAATATGGTAGAAACCACTTGATTACCGGCCAATGATGTGAACTGTTAACAAGTGCGAGGGAGATCACCATTAATGTCAATGATTCCCAAGGTACCGTAGTACAATCTACTGAGTGCGAATAGATGTCCTGATGTCAAACACCTAGTCGATTCTATCGATCAAAGGTCAATGATGTGAACCTATGTTGAGAGCGAGAGAATATGTCACTAAGGAATATAGACCTCAAGGTACTAAATATTGTTTCTAAGAAAATTTCCCGGATGATGAGCTGATGTCGATGGGAATAGTCTCGTCAAAGGAGGGCCATGATGAGTACCACATTGACGACATGAAACTCGGAACATAGTTCTGGAATGATGTGAATGTAGTGACCATATGACTGACTCAAAGATACTGACACAAAGACTGTGTAGACTGCAGAGGTAAAACTTCTTCAGATCCCCTTTGAACATCGGGCGGCACGACAAAATGACTTGGCAGCATGACTAGACAGGACAGATACACAATGCGATAGTGGACAATGCATTATTTTGAAAGACTCAAAGGATTGACATGACTCATGAAAGTGGATCCTCATGGAGATCAGCTGAATACCCAATAGGATGACATGATTGTGTAGACAAGTGCCATGTTCAAAGGTAACGACAAACAACTGCCATTATTTAAAAAATGATTCCCTTCCCATTTCCCCCATCATGATTGATGAGTGACTCTTTTCGGTTTTACGAGTTCAAAGAGGGTAACAAACACTCGATATAGCTTGTCAGAAGACAAGTCCAGTCTCATATGTTTTACAAACTTGAGAGAGGAGGGGTTCGTTCCCAAAACAGGTCTCTCAATGTTTAATTTAATGAGTCCACTGAAAGAAAACTCATTATCGTTCATATTTAGAGAGTATGAACGAATACAGAAGAAAACTCCATGGGGGTCCTTTTTCATATGATTTAGTCTCTAAGGCCTGAAAAAGTGTAAAATTATACCTTAGAGAACTCTTCCAGTCATGATTGGTTGGAGTGTTCCTTTCTTGTAAATAGTCCTATCTGAACTGAGAAAGAGATAACCTACCATCGGACGGACGACTCTTCAAATACTTTAACGATCGTGAAGAAGACAAGATTGCTCGACAATATTTTCGTATTTAGGGAGCCTGAAAAGAGTTTAAAGAGAACTCCATGAGGTTCCTTTATGCAATGTAATGTTTTACAAGGCTGCAAAGAATTAGAAATGGACTCGATGAATTTTTCATGTTTAAGGAGCCTAAAAAAGAGGTGAAAAGAGAACTCCATGACGCTTCTTTACACAATGTCGTATTTTACGATCTTGGAAAGAAACTTGAATTGGACTCGAAAATTTGATACTAGATTTTTATGAGCATGAAAAAGTGTCGTAATAAATGCTCAATGAGATTTTTTGTTTTGTGAAAGTACGAAAAATCCATAAACAAACTTTCCAAAGCTTCTTACTAAAGTCAACCTGTAGACGACTCATAAACAAGTGTTAAATGCGTTCAAAATCAACATTAAGGGATTATGACAAATAGATTTTGACCAGAACATGATGTAATATCAAAACAATAGTAATTCAAACCCAAAAATGTCTATATAAGGCAAGTAAATAGTAAAAAATCAAAACATTTCACTATTTACCTCTAGCAAAGAGCACTTGGAGCATTTTCTAGCCAGATCTTCCACAGCTGATACCAAGAGTTTCCACCATCTATTTTCAATCTCGTTAGTTGCAGGTAATAGATAAGACCCTTATATTTCATTTCATAGCTTCTATTTTGGGATTTGGTGGGATTTTGGGCCTATTTGGCAAGCCCTAAAATCCTATATGCGGGCACCGCGGCTACCCCTTACGGGATACGCGGTACCACCTGAGAACCGTGCCAAGAACACGGCGGATAGGCGGTGCCACCACCTGTATCCAATGGGGCACAGGAGGTTCCGGCCGTGGAGAAGTTAAACAAATGATATGGGAAAAATTTATTCATTCTTTTGATTTGAAATGACTCAAGGATGATATTAATGCATACCATTGTTGTTTTTGGCAGGTCTAGGTATCCAAAATATGGTGATATGGAAGGAAAGAACACATGATGATGAGGATGATACTGCTGAAAGGAATGTGGTTTGCATTGCCACACTTCGGGACCGTGGGCTCTTAAAGTTCTTCCAGACACCAAGCATGGTGTCCCACGAGAGATTACTGGAATACATACTGAACATGTGGAATCCAGAACAACAATATTTCGAGGTGGGGGCACACATACTTACAATGGAGGTAGATGATATCTACTTCCTGACTAGACTATCAAGATGGGGTGCACCCATATCACTGACAGGTTCCTATGGTGGGGTAATTACCACCAGAGAGCTCATAGATCGGCACTGTGTACCAGGTACAGGTACATTGGGGAAGAAAATCCCCATCAGGGTAGTGATAGACATGGATCTATGGATTGTCCTATTCACAATGCAGAGGGTGGCAGGGAGCCATGGTGTGCATCAGGCTTCCAGGGCACATATGCTATACGCCCTAGAGGCTATGGAACCTACAATGTTCAACTGGGCGGAAGCATTGCTTCCAATCTTCAAGGATCAGCTGACTAAATGTCTGTAGGGAGAGATAAAGCAGTTCGGCTTTGGTTCCATATTAGCTTGCTTCTTCTTTGAGAGGGTCTCATAGATGAGGCCCTAGGTGACTTTCCGGAGTCTGAGAGCATAGGACCCCCGTATGCTGAGGTGGGTCCAGGTCATGGCTGGCACAGGAGAAGGTAGGGGCAGAGTGAAGTTCGGTGATCTATTCTTCAAATGGCTACAGGATCAGATACTCATGGTCAAGGACTATGCCTATGTGGGCACAGATTTTACAGGTGATCCTGACCTACCACTCCCACTTGGAGGGCAGTGGGGTGACATTGGTAAGAAGCAAGAAACCCTAACAATGGAAAATGTTTTTATGCTTTTTATGTTTTATATTTTTTATGATAAGTGATGAGACCTATTTGTCTTCATGCAGATGTTGGAGTAGCGAGGCCTGGAGGAGCATCTCCATTAGATAGGCGAGCCGGAGCTCGCTTCATGCCACAGGGTGATGATATCACTAGGGAGCTGGAGGAGAACCTAGAGAGGTTGACTCTGGACATCCCAGATGCTGATATAGATGACCTCCCAACTAGATATCAGAGATCTATGGCTGGAGTACCAGGCTGATTCAGCAGGCTACTATGTAGTGTAGCTCAAGCAGTGATGTGCTATCATGAGCACCATTAGTGGATGAGACATGTATACTAAAAGCTTATAGCTTTAGGATTTTTTGTATGATTATTTTGCCTAAAATCCTACATGCTTCAGATGAGGTCTCAAGACCTATTTTTGTAAAACGTTTTCGTATATATATACAGACTTTTACACGGTGTTTATATGTCTCAAATGGATAAATGCATTTTCTATGAGTTCTATGTGTCTTTAAATGTTTATTTACAATATACCATGTTTGATTTAATGTCATGAATGGGCAATATGCCAATATAGGATGTAATTATCCAATGAATCAGCAACTACATTATATTCCCTAGGGATATGCCTATAGGTAATGGTTCTGAATGATCTTTCTAACAAACGTACCCTCTGGAAGAGGCAGAGGAGCACCGGGTTCCTAATGGTGTAGACATGGTTTAAATGACAAACCACAAGCTGAGAGTCCATCAAAACTACTAGATCATGGACATCCTGGGAGGCAGCTTCAGTCAGAAGACCGATGACTGCTTCATATTCGGCGATGTTATTAGTAGTAGGACCTAAACAAACCACTCCTGAATTGACCAAATCTTCAGCTGGGGAATAAAGAACCCAAGCATCTGAGGCTAGATTCAAGGTGTGGTGGCAAGCAACATTAGTGAAGCCATAGAAAGCCATCTACATGACCAAAACATGGTATAAACAGATGCGGACACTAAAACTCAAAACCATCTTGAAAATACTGAAAGCACACTAAAAGTCAATCAATATACATATATACAAGATACCATCCAAGAAAACCTAGGCATAGTACCTTTTCAGGTACAACCCATTGCGAGCTTGCCCCAAAGGAGTTCCATCATAATAAACTAACTCATAGGCTCCTTTCTCTAACACCTTGGAAATAACAAAAGGTCCATACCACATGGACTCGAACTTACCCTTCCCTAGCTTGTCATATCTCTGGTCATAAGTCAAAACTAGGTCACCCTTGTTGAAAAAACAAGGCTGGATGGATTTATCATACTGTGCCTTGACGCATTTCTTATGTGCCTCATTAGCCAAGGAAGCATCTCTACGAGTCTCATCAAGGTTATTTAAGTACAAAAATCTTGCTTCCTCTGCGGAAGTGTTTGGGAGAAGTTCAACGGCAAGTTATAAAGATTGAATCTGACATTGGATCGGTAAGACAGCTTCAAGTCCATAGATAAGCTGGAATAGCGTGAAACCAGTAGCTGTTTTCACGAAAGTCCGATAAGCCCAAAGAGTGGAAAAAAGAACGAGATGCCAATTGGATTTATGATCTCCAACCATCCGATGAAGCATAGTTTTAAAAACCTTATTAATGGCCTCTACCTGACCATTAGCTTGTGGATAATACATCGTAGAGTTTTCATGGGGAAAACCTAGCTTAGATCTCAATTCCTCCATCATTTGATTATGGAAATGAGATCTGTGATCAGTGATGATGGACTGTGGAACTCCAAATATAGCTATGATATGATTGAATAAGAAAAGAGCGGTATTCTTACCATCTTCTGCATATGTAGGCATGGTCTCAACCCATTTTGTGAAATAATCCATGGCTACGATGATGTAACCATGCCCCTCGGTTGAGGTAGGCTTACAATGCATGGAGTCAATCCCCCATTTGGAAAAAGGGCCAACGACAATGACGGGGTGAAGCAGAGCAGGATGGGTGCACTTTTTGGGATAAAAATGTTGGCAAGGTGGGCATTTCTTAACAGCCTCATGACAGTCTTTGAAGACAGAAGGCCAGAAATAGACAACGCAAAGGATTTTTTGGGTTGTAGCCATCCCAGATAAATGACCACCACATGCTCCAGAGTGGCAATCATTCAGCACGTGTTCAGCCTCCTCATGAGTGAGGCATCGCCGGATAATGGAATCAATCCCACATCTATACAAGGTATCATTTAAGATAAGATAGTACTTTGCGTGGTGACGGATGTGGCGATGATTATTGTGAGATAGATGTGGCTGAAAACTCTGGGTCTGGAGATAAATCAACAAATCTCCATACAAAGGATCAATAGTGCTAATTAGGAATAGGAATTCATCTGGAAATGAATCACTGGGCTCAGATTCCATGGTAGCGCAGGGAAGGTCACACATAAGCTTAGAAAAAACCAAGGATTTCTTTGATGTAGCCTTGGCAAACTTGAGATCAAACTCTTGAAGGATGATGATCCAATGGGAGTACTTGCCCCCGAGTACCTAACGAGTCATAATGTAGTACATCGAGTTCCGGTCTGCCAATATGGTGGTAGTGTGAAGCATAATGTAGTGACGAAATGTTTGCACAGCAATGACCGTGGCCAAAGATAGCTTGTCCACATGTGAATAATGGGTTTTAGAATCAATAAGATTCTTACTGGCATAATAAATCACATGCTTCTGATCGTGGAGATTGTCCTGCACTAAAACCATGGCGATGGTAGTAGCGGAGGCCGCAATATACAAGAGAAAGTCCTTTGAATAATTCGGGGGGTGTATCATGGGTGAATGAGTCAGAGAGTGCTTAAGATTATCAAAGGCGCGTTGGGCTGGGTCATCCTAGAAGAATGGAGTGTTCTTCTTGAGGAGACGCATATAACTGTGCGTTTTCTTAGAGAAATTGCACTCGAAACGACAAAGAAAGTTTGCCTTCCCCTGCAAACTTTGGAGTTCAAGGATGTTGGTTGGGGCTGGTAGATTAATGATAGCGGAAATATTTAAAGGATCGATCCGGATGCCATCTTTGGATACCACAAAGCTAAGCAGATGTCCCGTCTCAACGCAAAAAACACATTTATGCGGATTGAGCCGTATATTATAATGACGACATCTCAGGAATATGTCTCTAAGATGACCAGGATGGTCATCCCATCACTGTGAATGAGCAAGGAGGTCATCAAGGTACAGTTCAACAATATGTTTAATGTCATGAAACGCATAGGACATCGCACGCTGGAATGTGGCTCCAACATTTTTCAAGTTGAAAGGTAACTTCTTATATGAAAAGGTTCCCCATGGGAAAATGAATGCCGTCTTATGCTGATCAGAGGGAAATATCTCAATCTGATTGTAGTCGGAGAAGCCATCCATGAATGAAAAGATGACACTTCCAGCACAGTTGTCGATAATCTGATCGATATGCGAGGTAGGAAAGTTGTCCTTGGGACAAGCTTTATTTAAGTCCCTAAAGTCGATGCAGACTCTAATGGTGCCCTACTTTTTATTGATAGGGACAATGTTCAATACCCATTCCGTCAGAGGTACAGGATAAATAAAACCAGCTAGCAGAGTCGCCAGATTTGTTACCTGGAATATTTCACCTCCTTTGGACAGCAAGGTGTTCCACTGGTCTGAATGGTTCAGATCCAAAACAAATAGAGGACAGAGGTTGAAGACTCTCCCTAGATGCTGTAGATATCTAGAATACAAGGCTTTGACAGTTCACATGTGTACTTGCAAAAAAGCTCAACATGAAACGAATCAAAGCAACCAGAATATGATGTACTAATCTATGCTAGTGACTAAGGAATCTAGCAACATATATATGCGAAATCACAACAACAACATCATATGTGGGACAAAAATCAACTTGCATTAGAAATATGAAGAAGTTTACAACCAAGCCTTAGTATTGACATGCATCTCCATGAAACCAACTCTTCATCCCTAAAAGCTTCGACTCTAGCTCTCTATGCTCTCTCCAAATGATCTTGGTCCAATAATCAATCCAACAACATAACAATACCTTCAATGTTCTCCCCTCAACCATGGCTATGAGCTCACATTTATAGGGCTTTAATGGATAGAGATGGTTGAGAAATTAGTGGGTGAGGTGGCCTCTAAGATCCTAGGATGAGGGATCAAGAGCTCAACCAACCCACAACATTAGGGATAAGGTAGTATACGAGGCTTATCATATAGAAGCCTCGAGAAACTTCTCTTTTTCCCTTTTTACCCAGGGTACCGCACTTCTACTTCTATGACAGAGAGGTTCTGGTAATAACTGCCTATGGACCAAGGGCAATGGGCGGTGGCACTGCTTGTGGACAACCGATGAAAGGCAGTGCAAGCAGGGGTACTGCTCTTGGATAAAGGGGCATGCGCGGTGCTAGGAATTTGTATGGCAGATTGATGAAAAACCATTTAGTTTCCACTCCAGAAGCTGGGATTCAGGGCAAGTAGGTATGTCAAATGTCTTAACACATGATGGTGACAGGATTTTGGTATAACACCCTCCATGAAAACAGTAGTGCCATTCCTTTCCTCAATTAGATTTAACTGAATGTTCACTATCTTGAACTGAAAGTGAATTGACATGAATTGAATGTTATTTGACTTGAACTGAATGTTAATTAACTTGAACTAAATGTTAACTTTACTTTAACTGAATGTTAACTGGATGTGAACTGAACTCGATCTTTAACTGATTGTTCAATCACTTAGTTAACAAGCTAAGTTAAGTGTCATCAGTGCTTCACTCTTAGTGCTATCCATGCTCAATTTATATTATTAATTTTTTCATGGATCTCTTTAGTTAACTTATGCATGTTGATTGATGAACATTAATGTCTTCTTTATTTAACTAATCACATTCATTAATAGTTCAACTAATGCTTTGAGTGAGGCACTAATTGAGGCATTCATATTTTACTAGACCTTTATAACTTGAGTACACTCACATATTTTCATGGGTAATTCAAATTCTCTTTCTCTATGATTTATCTCATTATCATTAAATAATTAATGCATAGTCCACATGTGTATTATTTATCCATCTTATCATATCATACTCAGAAGAATTATTCCATACATACTCATGATCATATATATTACCCCGGTCCATATAGTCATATGATAAAATAATTCACTCTAGGGGTAGCTAATCCCTAAAGGAGACTTACAACACTTAGTGACAATGACTATAAATATATTAGATAGTATAACCACCTCAACAAATGGAGGTCCACAACCTTGATACAACAAAAGGTAATCTCCACAATTGGAGATCCATTCTCATATGGTACCTTCTATGAGAATACTTGACTTGATATTACTCACAATTATATTATTGATATTACTTACAAGACTCAACTCGATATTACTCACAAGCTTTACAATACAACATCACCACCTCAATCATATGATGATACATAGAACTTGATATGACTCACAAGTCTAACTTGATATTACTCACAAGTTTGGATAATGACTCATGATGCTGACATATTCTAGTATGGGACCAAATTTTCTTAGACATGATGTCCAAGCATATCCTACAAGTTGAGATAGAGACTTCCTAGTAAGGGACCAGGAAAATTATTGGTATGTGACTAAGCAGTTCATTTTGGAGCATTCTTGGTCAGTTAACCAGGTGGATCTTGGTCAAGTTGACAAAGATGATGATGTGTGATGTTCCCTCTCCTAATTGGTTATTTCTAGGTTGTTTCTCAAGGGACTGGCCACCCCTTGATGATGTCACTAGAAACTAACCCTTAGGAGTAGTATTGAGGACCATAGAATTACATAATCTAGTTTGGTTTTTCTCCTTATATAGTGATGATAAAAATATATGAAACAATATACCATGAGAGAGATAAAAGATTAAAGTCCTAGATATTGTTGGTCCTATGGATAAACATGGGTTGTTTGTCCACCTTTATGGTACGCCATGGTCTTGTGGGTATGAGGGTTGTCTTAACTTCTTATTGTGACCCCTTTGGTTGATGTTTGGTCCTTTATATTTTACTTGGTCCTATCATCCTTTTTATACGTACCTTTGGTATGATGAATTTTACTTTATGGTTTTTATTTTTGGACCATAGCTACAAAATCCTAAGTCAACTTCTATTTTATGGTTTTATTTTGTAAGACCATTGGACCATTTTATTTTTTGGTTTTTATTTTACCATTGCACCTTTGGTACGTATTCTAAGTCAACCTAATTATATTTCATGTTTTATTGGTAAGCACCCTAAAAGCTACAGTTGAAGAAGGACCCTCCTAGTTTTCCCTTCCAAATTATAAAAGCAATTTTTATCCTTCATTGTGATAATCCATTAAGAGATATCTCAACTTTGGTTTACCTATAGTTGACGTCTAAGTCTTTTCTGTTTCTGCTAGGGTTTCACTGCCTTATTTTTTGGTTTCTAGATCTCTTCCTTTTTGTGATAAGGGTTTTTAATTCTTGTTACTTGAGCCATGATTGATGGTGATAAATCCTAGGTTGTCCCATGATCTGTTTACAACTATCTAGGGCTGGGTCAAGGACCATGGGTTCTCTTCCTTGTTGGGTGGTAGAATTGTAATAGGCTACAAAACCATGATTATGTACCCAGTGTTACTGTGTGTTACTTGTAGCATGATTATGTGTCACTTGCAGCGATACCATGCCTATTCCATGCCAGTGTGAATATGTATCCATCCTGATTGTTTGTCACTTGCAGTTTGATTATGTGTCACTTGTAGCGTAATCGTGTTTCTCCTTCGCCAGCATGACCGCGTTCCTGTTCTTTGCGCACTATGACTATGTGTCCCTATCGGCATGACTGTGTGTCCCTGCCAGCATGACTATGTTCTCCTACCAGTGTGACTATCTTATCTTTCCAATGTGACCATGTTCCACCTGTTCAGCATGATTGTGTGTCCCTTCTAGCGTTACTATGTGTCCTTGTTGGTGTGACCATGTTCTACCTGCTCAGCGTGACTGTGTGTACCTGTCAGCATGACTATGTACTCAATGTGACTATGTGTCTCTCATTAGTGTGACAATGTCCCTCTTTCTCTGTTTGAATATGAGTCTCTTCTAAGTATGACTATGTGCTAGCATAACCGTGTCTTCTCTACTAGGGTGACTATACCGGCATGACAGTGTCTCTCCGCTAGTGTGCTACTAAATCCTAAGTAATTGATTGAAGTTTCTCTCTTTTTTAACTAAGAATATGAAGTTTGTATCATTACAACTATAGCCCTCTTAACCTCTCCCTCTCAAGGTACATAATTTGTTCATCCAGGTGACTTGTCCCTTTGGTGACAAGATTAGAACCTAAAACTGTTTGAGTATAAGGATGATCTAAAACAATCCTAGATTAGTATTGTTATTGTTCTTTACTGCTATTATTTTATTTTTATTTTATCAGTTATAATATTGTTACTGTACATGGAATTGGGTAAATCATCTCAAGGACCAACTTCAGCGCAGAGACCAGCGGAGTGTTAAAGCTGAAAGAGATGAAAATTATGTATGAACTTATTGCGGTAGATATAACCTTGTTGTTTTAGTTCTAATTATGCATTAAAGTATAAAAGTTTAATTGCATAAATCAAACCCTAACCTAACCCTAAAATTTAACATTAGGCACCCAGAACTTTCCATTTTCACACAAATTGCATCAGAGAGACACCTAAAACAATCAATTTGGATGATATTAGGTAGAATTATGCCCAAAAGCATAATTTTACTGTTGTTTAGCTTTCATGTGTTTCCTAGAATTCATATTAGGGTGATTTTTATGACTATTTACAGCTAATTTAGTCCTAAAATATGCATGTGAATGAAGATTGAGCATGTTTTCACACCCATATTTGTGCAAAAGTGCCCAAAACATCTACAACAAGCTGAATTTCTGTTGTAACTGTGCACAGAATGTTGGTTTAGTCTACAAAATTGGCCCAAAACTCGTATATCATGCCAAGGTCTGAGTTTTGGTCCTTTCCTCATTGGTATGACTGCCCATAATACACCAAAATCACCTTTGAATGCTAGTAGCCTAAAAATGGCCTCACAATTTAAGCCGTAGATACCCATGCAAATAGCTTTTACTTTTATCTGTATTTGGTTTTCATTTTTTAAAGTATTATATAGGGGTTTGGAGAATTTTTGTGTTGCATGGTATATCAAGAAAACATAAAAATTAGGACAACACAAGGAAAAACAACGCAAATTGATCCATAAACAAATGAATATTGTGAAGAAAAAGTCAAAAAATAGAAACCTAGGGATAAATAAATGGAAACCTAGAATAATAGGTGGTGGCCCAAGCACAGAAAATTAAAATTCTTGGCATAATCAAGAAACATAAATTTTACAGCATAGACCTCCATAGTGCTAGGGTCAAACTTAGGGTTCTGAATTTGGGGCAGTTCCAAGGACTTAGAATAGGTTAGCTTCTTTGAGTCACTAGCCTCTTCGATGTTGTTATGTGATACACTTGCGAATTTCCAATGTTTTAGTATTTCATCTCTACATCCAAAAATTGGTTTAAGGAAAACTTCCTCCGCCTCCTTTAAGTAATCCGCAAGTTCCTCTTCCTCCATCCTAGCCTCCCAAGATTATCACCCCAAAAACCATCTTTCTAACCAAAACATGCATAAGAATATAAAATCGAGAGGTCATTATATTGACTATAATATATATATATATATATATATATATATATATATATATATGGTAGAAGAAACTAGGGGAAATTTCACAATACCATTTCAAATTTAGAAATGAATCCAAAGAGAGTTATCATTAAGTGATGCCCAAGCCCTCTAGTTATAATTTTATTTGTAAAAGAATAATGTTAATCTTTTTCATTTTAGTGATTGAGATGCCACCTCAAAAGGATGAAATGCTGGTCGAAACATCAAAAATGTCAATGGAAACTTCCAAAACACTCAATATAATGTTTCAAAACTTAAAACTCCACTGAAATGTTTCTATTGTTTTTCAAAGGTATTTCAGATATGGAAATATTTTCGAAATATGAACTTGAGAGGAATTTCATACAAGTAAATGTTTTCAAAATGCATTTCTAGCAGCTCGTGGTGGAGTTGACATGTTGATATGATGTTAAGCAGTAGCACTGGAAGGAATTTTATGTTGAGAGAGTTATGTTAGTTGTTAGGAGATTGTCTACACACCTCCCTTGCCAATATCCAGTAGTCATGGAGTGTCAAGATTCTCTCCAAATATTAATCTCCATCAAGACCTGCATGATAGGAGATTGGTTTCGAGACAAAACTTGTTTCCTACTATTTGATTTTAGTGTAATTAGTTGATGAATAAAACTCTTGGTCTTATGTGTAACACCCCAGGGGTTTTGACCCGTTTGCATTAAAATGTATATGATGCATATATTGTAATTAATCATGGTGTGGAGCTAAAGGCAAAAGCCCCACCATCGATTTATCGTTCTATGTTTTGGTGATTAAAATCATTGCCAAAGGTATATTTCGTGCTAGCCGACACATTATAATTTTTGGGCATCATGTAAATATGCAATTTAATTAAAAACACACAACCAGCTATGTCTATGCAACAAATAATGAGAAGGGGGCATGATTTTCCTAAGGAATAGGGAGGGAAATTATTTAAACCTTTGGGCCAATGAGGAAAAGCGAAATGTCAAAGGGAGAACCCATCAAACCCTCAACTACCCATTTTGTCTTTTGTGCCCAGTCATTTAATTCTTCCAAAATATGGTTGAGTTAGTTAATGCATGGGAATAGGGAAGAGTATGGCAGTCAAAAATTCAAATTGAAGAAGTCATCAAATTTTGGAAAACGTTTTTCTGACTTGTGGGGCAAGTAAATTCTTGGGAATGCATGCCCAAGCCATTACTCACCCATTACTTCCATTTTCCTCACCCATTCTCCTTAACGTTGGCTTCCTGCATCCAGCTGAATTTTCCTGTGTGTTATCATTCACGTTTTTGCTCATTTTTCCTCATTTTTGCATGCCCATAAATTTATTTTGGTATTGTTCAGTACATGGGCAAGGAAGATTTACATTTTTACTGCATTTTCATGGATTCTTCCATGGCTGGGAACCATTTTTACCTTGTTGAGTGGCCAAGAAGCTAAAAATCCATTTTTTGGTTTCATAATAGTTGTTTTGGGCTCCCGTATTGCCATAGATGTCTTCCAAAATAAAAAACATGAATTGGGTTTTTGCAGAGGTCAATTTTGGCCCTAGGAAGTCATTAAACGATTGTTGAGATCAAATTTCTCTCCTTGGTGTTTTTGTCCACCTGTAAATCTGTGTTTGGGTTTCCTATATGTAATTATTGCATATTGATTTTCATTTTTGGCCACATTAGGGCCAAAACATCCCTGGGATTCAGGTTGTTGTTATTGGGTTGTTTTCACCTACCGTGGAAATTGATTTTGTGGCCGAACTGTTTTTCCTAAACCTGGAAGTTGTGTATATTGTTGTGTATGCAATTGGTCTTTGGAATATGTAGGAGTGGAAAGGAGTTTGCTTGAAAAACCTAGTGTTCTGTAGGAGCCCCATAAATAGAGCTAGAGGGTTGGCTCTCTTCTCTACACCCCCTTAATAGCACTGGAAGGGAAGTCATGTCCTCAAGGACTATGCAACATAGAAGGGAATGATTCCTTGTGTTGGGTGTGTGTGGATGTCTTAGGATTCAAGCTAGTTATGGTGAAGGCATCCTTAGCTCTTTAGTGATCCCACTAACTTAGTAGATAGTGCTTCCATCTCTTGATAACTTGATAAACCCAACTTGTTGGCTTGGTTATGTGTTGTTGTGTACTCTCGATATGATAAACCCAATCGTGTTGTATTGACTAACTATTGACATATATTTGGCTATGTGTGAGCCTTCTTAGTTTCCTTATTCCATGGGGAATCATGCCCAGCTCGGGGGTGGTAGTGTTGCTGAGAAAGTAAGGAGCACACTGGCCTATGGTTGGGTGGAACATTGCAGTGACATAGTTGGTTGTAGGGCATTCTTCTTCATAAGATAAGTATTCTTATGCTTAAATCCCTGCATTTGATAATGAATTACAATGAACATGTTGAATGCTTGAATGAATGGTTTTGCTTCCGTTGTATGATAATAATGTATGCATATTTTAGTTCAAAGCATTTCAATTTTTCATGTGTATGTTCATGGGGCTAGTTTCTTGGGTAGATGGTATGTCGGTTGCGTTCTCTTTGTCGGTTGGAGGGTCGGGGACATTACATCATGATCCTGTTTATGATGTTTGTAGACAAAATTGTTA
>LPNX010089242.1:235083-275670 GCA_001517045.1 Pseudotsuga menziesii | reverse complement strand
TATATATATACAAGATGGAACATCGCTTGGGAAACCCTCAAGTACTTACCCATTTTTTTTAGGATGGTTCCCAAGGTAAACCACTAACCCTGATTATGGGGCCTAACCCGGTGGGGACATCGAGTGAGGCCCCTGCATAGCCACCCAATGATTTGACCCCGAGACCTTCTGCTAGCATAGACAACTCTCAACCACTTGATATAACCCACCGAGATTCACAAAAACCAATGTGCCAAGCTCATAAACCTAGAACCCATGGATGAAACCTTATGTTCTTCACACACACACACACACACACACAGATATATATATAATGTGTCCTCTGTGTCCTAATTTTGGGGGTCGTCATGTTTGTGTTAGACACTTGTATTCTCGTGTCCTTTGTGCCTTGTTTCCTCGTGTCAAGTGACTTAGCTTATGAATTAATGCCAAGGTTCTTTGCTTAACTACCTTTTCCATTCATAGTAAATACAATTTACAGAGATGAGCTAGTATTATGGAAATTATTTTGGCACAATCATCTGCAAAAAAAATTAAGATATGTTCCAGTAACTTGTGTTGTAGTTTCCCAAAGCACGTGTTAAGGATCCTGCATTGCCACAGAAGTGATGAGTGTACATTTTCCATTCATCTTCTTCAAGCCTGGATAAGAAAGCAATCACTTAAAGGAAGAATTTGTGATCTAGAATTCCTTTTTGTTGCCTCTACACGAATCAATTTCGAAGGCATTAAGGTGGGCTCAAGCTACTACGAATAATTTTGAACACAATCTCCCTCATCTCCAGTCATTCTATAAGTAGGAACTTGATGATAAAACATTAGGTTCTTATTTGAATAAATATGCATGATATGATCAGCTACATGCTACACCTGTGTCTTAAGAATAACTTTGAATCTGGAGACTTTAGTAAAAAATGCAACTTCCAATCCTGATTTTCAGAAGAAAAAAAATGGATAGTATTTTTACCATCTTCGATTCACACTTAATATCACCATCTTCTGGGTATTTCCATCCAATACTCCAATCTTTATGAACACCCTAGACCTCATCCTTCCCAGGGAAAGTATTTAAACATCCTTTTGGCTTGTCTTTCTCCCACTTCACTAGGTGAGAAAATTTATTCACCTCTTCAATAGTATTAACTTTTTTCCTTTCAAACATTCCACAAGCAACAGGTAAGTTTTCATCATCCCACTCCTCTTGCTCTTGATTGATCGGGTGTGACTGGACCCATAAAATTTGACATTTTAAAGGCACTATGGAAATAAATTTGTCGATGCGAAGGTAAAATATGGGTATTTCATCTATATGATCACATACACCCCAAATTTTCCCACTTGCAATGTCATTTTCTGTTTAGTATTGGTTAAAGTCATGAAAATATGGATCAGGGACATTACAAGTCTCTGGTTCTATAGAAGAAGAAGCACTAAGAGATTTGGGAGAGCTTTCTTTATCTTCACTTACAGATGCATTTTCTCCTCCCTTTACACCATTTCTTCCTCTCTTAGGTTATGAGTCCAATGTTTATTTTTCTTAATAACTCTGTTGTTTCTTTTTTGTAGGCTATTTAAGGTATACCATCATGGATCAAAAGATGAAAGCAGAGTTTACCCAAAATAAGTTCACGCATGAGGGTGAGGAAGACATATTACAAAAATGTAAATAATTTTCTTAATAGTATTATGCATTCTGCAATATGGTTTATGCTTATGAGAGACATAGGTTTTTATGTGAGATCACATGTATGAAGGAAAATTTAATGTATTTGTTAAAATACCCTATTGTAGGATTTGTTATTGGCAACATGAATAGGTACCACATTTTGTATCAACTTTAGGCTGAAACCTTCAGAGATGGTTTCAAGTTGGGAGGTTTACTATTTAAACATGTAATTTTTAGGTTGTGTTTGTGTTTTTTGTTGTTGTTTGAAATGATAAATGGGATCTTCTTGGATTTTTTCTATTGCATCATGGCATGTACGATTCCAAGTGGCCATTAAGTTGTTTTTTTGGGGGGAAAATATGAGGCTGAGAGATAAAATAAGCAAAATAGTTTTTGGGGCATATATTCTGTGCATTAATAGGATTTTATAGTGTGACCAACCATATGTGATTCTCATTAATCGCATGAGTGATCCATTTGCTCACCATATTGTTTTTAACAACCATGATTTTATCTATAAAATGGAAGGTGTGCACGTTTCTTTGCTTTGATAATGGTGCTCTAAAGATTTATTGATTTATCAAAGGAAGATACATTTCAAGTTCTTTGTCATTAAGGTGTGGGTCAAAAATAGAATACAAAGGGCTCTAATTGGTTTGGAAGTTGGAACTAGTTCAATCTTAGGGGTTGCATAAGAGCATGTGGATTTTATATATGATTTAGACGATGTAATCTGTATGAAATACAAGCCACCCAGGGATTTTGCATATCTTTAAAAAATAATTAAGCTGAACTATATGGTCTGTAAACAACAATTTCTTTCCATAAAACTATCATATGTGCAATTGTTTTTAAGCTAATAATGACTCAAAAATAAATTCCTGACCATTAGAATGGAAATATATTTACCTACTATTAAATTTCCTCTATGAGAAAATCGCATGTAGCTGCCAACCTTATTGTATAATGTTCCATATGTTATCTATACTACAGTTAAGAATTAGCATAAAAATATCTCAATAGAATACTTAATAGAAAATATTGAAACTCACATGCTTACAGGAGAAGTTGTTTTAGATGGTTGGGGAAATACTTCATTTCAATTGTTGTTTTTTTATTTTAATTCATTCTATTTTTTCTTATTTTCAGGAAACTAGATGGTTCCAACGTACATAGCTATCATATGGATGGTTTGAGTAAAAAATAATGTTGGGATTCTTCATCTTTTCTTAGAATTATAAATGATGCAATCTTGGTGTTAATATTTCCCCTTTCCTTAATTCTTAAAGGGTTCTAGCTCAATGGAAGAGTGTTTTCTTTACAAGGAGGTTGAAGGTTTGATTCCTTCGTGCCCTAATGATACTTAAATATTGATATTTTTTAATCAAATATATATTATTATGATTTATTATGTCTATAGGGGGGTTACAAACTGTTTTTGTATGTTGCTATGAGTGGGGTTCTAAACTCACTTCATATGTCACTATGAGGAAGGTTAAAAAATTCCCTTGTATGTTACAGTGAGGGGGGTTCAAACCCCCTATAAGTTTATATGAGGAGGGTTCATCACCACCCCCAAAGGTTTGTAAAGAGTCTTAGGGTGGGTTTCAAACTTCCTTCATATGTACCTATGAGGAGGGCTTACAACCACCCCAAAAGTTTTCTAAGAAATAATTTTAGTTGGGGGGGGGGGGTTGAACCACCCGCAAAAGTCACTTTTAGCATTGGTTTTGATCTCTTCCAAAACCTCCCTTAAAATTTCAAAATTTTAGCATCATTTCTATATGGGGGGGGGGTTAAGACCACTCACAAAGGTTTATAAGATGGATTTTTAGGGGGGGTTAGAACCACCCTGAGAGGAACCTATGGGGGGGTTTGAAATCACCCTCATAGGTACCTACGAGGGGGGTTTGAAACCTCCCTTGAAGGTACCTACAAGAGGGGTTTGTAATCACCACAAATGTTTGTAACAAGGAAATTTTTGGGGGGGGTTGGAACTGCCCCCATAGGTGTCTATGAGGGGGGTATATAACCGCCCCCATATGTGTCTATGAGGGGGGTATAAAACCCCCCCCATAGGTGTCTATGAGGGGGGTATACAACCACCCTTAAAATTCAATTATGAGGGGGGGTTAGAAACACCCCCAAAAGTCACTTTTAGGGGAGGTTTTGATATCTTTCAAAATATCCCCCAAAATTCCAAACTTTTAGCGTCGGTGATATTAGGGGTGATTTTGTAAAGACCGCCTCCAAAGCCAAAACCGCCCCCAATATTGACTTTTGGAGGCAGAAGAAAATACAAGCTAAAAGTAAAATTTGTTTTAGTGTTTCCCTTAATGAGATGAGTGATGTAAGTATCATAAGCATTGGCACCCCTCATATTTTGTGAAGATCAGATCACTTGTGATTTTGATGAGAAATATTGATCTTGTAGGATAGTTCATTGGAGGGACTGGGGTACAAGTATGGCTTAGAAAGTTTCTTTTCTTGACCATATATATATATATATATATATATATATATATATATATATATATATATATAACAACACATATTAATTTTAAAATAATAATATGTATACTTCATATATGTTAGGATTATTAATCCTCCCTTGTCCAAATTTGCTCATATGTCTAAATCATGAGTCATGTCTAAATCGGGAGTCCATTCAGTCTATTTTTAGTCACTAGCACCATTAGGTCCACTTGGCCTAATTGGGGCACATTTTTCAGTTACTAAAGTGTGTGGAACACTAATTGAGTCCTACTGCCACTGATTGCATCTGCATGCATCAGTTTAGGAGCCTCCTAGACCAATCCCTACAATTTAGGAGCCACTGGGAGTGTCGATACCAACCAAGGTCAGTTGAGTTGAGTTGGTGACTAGTCAAGCTAAGTTAGGAGACAGTTAAATTCAGTTCTATCCCTCTACATTTATTTAGCACTAGGTTTGCATGGATGCATGCAGGAGGGGTGCATTTCTCACCTACCACAGTCAGTTAGCCTCAATCAACACTGAATGTAACACTTGAGTTGTGTTTTAGAACTCCGATGAACTCCGGTTATGGTTTAGACAAGGCCAGTTAACTATTGAGTCCTCCGACAGTGATTTAGACAAGGTATTAGTTACCTACAATCAAGTAGAGTCTAATCAATTTGAATTTCCTCATGTGGATTCAAATTGCATGTGGCTATTTAAGCCATTGTACTTCATTGTAATTACTATCTAATTACTCTTTGATTAATGAAAAGCATTCACAGCTGGAAGCCATTTTTGCACTGTTTTATTCTTCAATAACTGAGTAAATTGTGTGATCTATCCTGTGAGTTGTGTGTTTGTCCATAGATCTATGTGCTCAATTTCATATGGTATCAGATCCTCGACGGGAAAGGCACTTCTCCTCCTCAAATCTCCTACTGGATCATTTTTGAGCAAAATTGCTGCTTCCAGCTCTGCACCAGAAGCCGAAGGTTTATCACTTAATACCCCAAGTTAAGGAATTGTTGATCAAGCTTGCTTGATCAACTATGCTGGGTGTGATGAAAACCTGAAATGTGGAGGCTATCGACCTTACGGTGCCCCTTTTATGTTTTTTTGCAGGTACAACTTCGAATGGCTTCATCAATTCTGGATTCATTAGTTCCTCTTCTCACCCTATTCACAAACTATTCAGAATGGAAGATTAATATGATTGCATCTCTGAAGAGATAAGATCTCTATGAGGTGTCTATTGGACTTGGTGAAGAGTCCTTTGAGAGAAAGGATGACAAGATAAATAAACATGATGCAGCTTATGGAAATATGTATATGGCCATTTCTCCTAGCATGCTCTACCTCAAAAGATCTGTTAGAAACCCAAAGGATCTCTGGAAAATATTGGACAGAACCTTTGGAATGATTGATGAGGGTCATAATACCACTTTGGAGAGAACATCCAGCACCATAAGCATCTCTAATCCAAAAATCTTGGCCTCCACTCTCTCTGATGAAGTTGTTCAAGATGAAGAAGAAGCAAAAGCTTCTACACAGTCAATTCGAATTGAAGACAGTCTCCATGCAGTGACTCCTTCTCTTGATGCTCCAGAAGTTTATGAGATCTCTGATATCTCAACTCCTCATATGGATGAAATAGAAGAATACATTCAAATATCTAAAATTGAAGAAAAATATTGCTGTACTTTCATGCAAACATTCACTAGTGATTTTCCTTTGAATTTTGTGCAAAATTTACCAGTAATTGCTTCTGAAAGTGAAGAGAAAATTGATTTTTCTCCCTCTAATGTTGCTGCTGGTGTGAAAATATGTAATAAATTGGATATTTTGGAATAAATATCAGATTAACAGAGTGAACCATTCACTCCCCATGATCTATATCTTCCAGCAAAATTCCTACAGGATTGCATGCACCAAAATTCAGGATTTTGAAGAAGAAGAAAGCTGTGCATCCACTGTCTCGGTTAACCATTTATTTGAATCCGATATTAACCTTATTGGATATGATATGATAATATTTAGATATGATCTGATATTTCTTGGTTTAATATATCAAATTCATAATATTTCAGTACTTCTTGTAGATGTCCTCATCAATGGTGTGAAGAAACAAGTACCGCAAGTCTCCTACAAAACTGCTGTTGGGGATTTGATTTCATTTAACATTTTTGGATATGTTGTGAACATATTTAGATCTGATTTAGTTTCTGATATGATATTATTTCGTTCAGATTTTAAAATCCAAGAGCTTTCAGTCATGCTTGTAGTTGCTCTCACCAATTCCAGTGTGAAAAATCAAGTACCGCAATTCTTCCTCAAAATTGTTGCTGGGGATTTGGTGTTAGTTTCTTCTTATGAGGTTGCTGGTATTTTATTATGTGATTGATTAGATATTTCAGAATATATATCAGACTATGAAGTTCAAGCATTCACTCTCAACAGTCCCAGTGCTTCTCTACCATTTATCACATGCTCATCTCCTCATAGAACTGGTAAAGAGGAAGATTTTCTGCATCCGCCTGGACACTTGCTCCTAACACTTGGGGCTGTTATTACCACTCATTGTTTGATTTTCATGGCTGAAACATGTCACTTTATTGATTTTTCCTCACATGTTGTGAATCCTCAAGAACATTTTCTCTCTTATCAGTTGACTTCAGTTGCTCTACATGGGTCCAGTCTTCATCCGACAACTGTCTATATTTCTGATTTAGTTGAGCATATCATTCTTCTTCCAAAGAAGAAGATTCCTCCAGAAATAATTATGGAGAGGTTCACATGCCAAGCCCCAAGATACCTATGCATAGAAGAACCAGATTGATCCTGATTCTACCTGCTTAATTAGAGGGGGGGATTTTTTCCCATGTGGTTTTTTCCCCAGCACCTTGTTTTTTAGTAGTTACTTTACTTTACTTGATGTAATGGGTGACCTATGGTCTTAGTTACCAGGGCCCACAGATTGTCCAAATTAGCATTCAGGGGGGGTGTTAGGATTATTAATCCTCCCTTGTCCAAATTTGGTCATATGTCTAAATCAAGAGTCATGTCTAAACCGGGAGTCCATCTAGTCTACTTTTAGCCACTAGCACCATTAGGTCCACTTGGCCTAATTGGGGAGCTTGTTTCAGTTACTAAAGTGTGGGGAACACTAATTGAGGCCTACTTCCACTGATTGCATCTGCATGCATCGGTTTAGGAGCCTCCTAGAACAATCCCTACAATTTAGGAGCCACTAGGAGTGCCAATACCAACCAAGGTCAGTTGAGTTGAGTTGGTGACTAGTCAAGCTAAGTTAGGAGTCAGTTACATTCAGTTCTATCCCTCTACATTTAGGTAGCGCTAGGTTTGCATGGCTGCATGCAGGAGGGGCACATTTCTCACCTGCCATAGTCAGTTAGCCTTAGTCAACACTGAATGTAACACTTGATTTGTGCATTAGAACTCCAATGAACTCCAGTTATGGTTTAGAGAAGGTCAGTTAACTATTGAGTCCTCCGACAGTGATTTAGACAAGGTCTTAGTTACCTACAGTCAAGTAGAGTCTAATAAATTCGAATTTCCTCATGTGGATTTCAATTGCATGTGGCTATTTAAGCCATTTTACATCATTGTAATTACTATCTAATTACTCTTTGATTAATGAAAAGCATTCACAGTTGCAAGCCATTTTTACACTGTTTCATTCTTCAATAACTGAGTAAATTGTGTGTTTGTCCACAGATCTATGTGCTCAATTTCATAATATCATTCATTAATAACATCATTATCATCACCACCCTCATCATCGAGATCATCATTGTAAACAATGTCATCATTATCATCATCTTGATCATCATCATCATCTCCATCCTCCTCCTCCTCCTCCTCATCATCATCATGATGTTCATAATTTCCATCCTCTTCATTAACATCATTAACATGATGATGATCACCATAATTGTCATCATCATCATCATCATCGTCATAGTCGTCGTCATCATTTTCGTTTCCATCATCATCTCCATCCTATTCATCATCATCTTCAACGTGATGATCATCATCATTGACCTCAGCATTGTCAACAATGTCAGCGTTCTCATCAACTTGATCATCGTTATCCTCGCCATCTGTTATCGTGAAAAAATTGCACACATGGAACAATTTCATGATTTATACAACAAAGCATCATCAACATACAACATGCATCCAGCCAAATATATCTTCACATGATCCGAAGAGAATATTGAATCCAAAATGTCCCCAAAGAAATCAAATGTCACAATTTCTTGGGTAAAATCCCTCTTAATATGTAATACAATGCACATCTCCAGAATGAAAACCATGTTGCAACACATATTTTCCTTCAATATCTGCATGACAGACCCAAACAACGATATCTCACCCACTAGTGGCACATTGCATGCTCATGAAAGCTCCACTTAAAGAATTTTTATTTTGGTTTTTTACACACTTGTTTGCCTTAAATGGCCTTTTGGTGTACTTTGGAGCCAAAACATGGATTATTGGGTTCACACTATGATCTTTTTATCTCTTAGCCACCTCTTGACCTATAAAAGAAATCCATGGGCATGCTGATTTTAAGAATAATTTTGAGTAAGGTTATGTTGTTGGAATTGTTATTGAGCTTCCTCTTAGCTCACCTTTTCCCTCTTGTCAATAATTTACCAAATCTCCCTTCTCCTCCTTCCCTCAAGGAGCAAGTGTTCTCCCCATTTGGTTCCTTAATCATTTTGCAAACAAGTTTGGACAAGAAAGGACTCCCTTAGGAATATTGTTTGCCTCCTTTTGGAGCTCACATATCTATGGTGTTGTACTATCTTGACCATTGAGAAATATACAAGTGGTTTAGATCACATTGATTTTTGGATTTTTCATCCTCTGCTCCCTTTGGCATTTTATTTGGTTTTTTTAATCATTTTCTTTGTTTTGTTTTATTTCCTTCTAACAATCCTTTTCATAATCATTTGGGTCATAATCCAACACCAAAAAAGGGGCTCCAAATATTGAGGCCTTGTTGCATCCTACAAGGCCTAGCCCCTCACCAAAGTGGGAAAGAAATCTTGTGAAATATTTCCAACAATAGTATTAGTGGAAAATCCGCTTCATTTTTTGTTAATTTCTATTTAATTAGGTTTTTGTTTGTAGAGTGGTTAATTTCTAGTATCTTTTTCTTTGCAAGTGAAAAGGACCATCCCTCCCATACCATGAATTCAACCCCCATTCAGTTGGTTAAACCATTTTATTAGTAGTGTGGTTTATAGCATCTCGTGCACGCTAACAATACACATAATTTTTTGACAGACGTGCTAACAACTCATTTTAATAGACTTCCACCCACACAATTGGTTTGATCCACTTCAGTGCAATTTTATATCACTACTACCACGCTACAGATCTCGAATGTGTGTTTCTATCACATTGCAGCATGAGTGTAAATTTATTTTCTGCACTAACTGTTATTTATTCACTTTTTATCTGTTCAGTCAACAATCTACAACCAAATAAATGCTCACAAATGAAATAGAAATTAATTAGCTGACCATGGTTACTTTTTTCTTTAGTAATTATCCCACCTAGAATAATATTGGGAAGTAAAGGGGTCATCCCTCGAAATCTACTTAGGTAACCATTCTTGAGGTTTCCCAAGGGCCTCATTGTTGTCACTAGTATTCGATACATCTTATGGTTCTTTGAATTACTTTAACATATTTAGTTCAAGTAGTGTAGAATCTACTTATTGCATACAAGAAAGGACCTAAATACTCTCCCCTCCCAAAGTATGCTCTTCATAATTTATGTGAATCATAAAAGGGAGTGAAGTGTGAAATACCTACATTGCACACTTCACATATATTTTTGCAGACATCATTAGTTTTCTTAGAGCTCAAGTTACAATTTCCATATTTTGTTTTGAGCACTTTACTTAATTGCAACATTACCATTTGCTTTAATCACATGTGTTTTTCCACTTGCACACATTAACGGACCTAAATACTCTTTCACTTTGATTATTCTCTTCACAATTTCGATGAATAAGAAAGGAAGGGAATTGTTAAATACCTTCCTTACACTCATTTAATTCACAACAAAATACTTAAAAATAAACCATTGTAAATGCTAACCAACTAAAATCCTCCACAAGAGGTCACAAAAAAATATTTTAGTTTGGTAGGATTGATTGGGATAGGCATCCAAATAACTCCCACCAATCTAGTTTCATTAGGAATATTTTTTAAACATAGCATTGTTGTCTTTTAGGGTGCTTTTAAATCCTTCTATAACCAAATGTTCTAAGATATCCCATATCAGAAGTGTACCAAGACTAAGGAGGTAAAATATGAGGTATAGCTTCCCTTCTCTCCCCTACGAGGAACTCACCTTGTTGTTAGGGAGAGGACAATATACCGCCCAAGCCCAATTATTGATCCACACTTGATGCAAGGTAACCTTAGTGGCCAACCTTAAGGCATCACCAAGGAGAACCTGGGAGTGCAAGTGACTCCTGAAGTCAACTATTTCCATTGAGAGATGTTTCCAAGTCTTCTTGATTGGAACATTGGCCCCATCGTTGCTATAATTGGCTCTTTTTCACCTCCAATAGTCAATTATTGTGTGGATTTCACTATCACCATCAATTGTGCTTTTGGGAGGCCCAATTACATTTGAGAGGAAGCACGCTAGTTCTTTTAGGGAATTTACTCTTGTTATTCTTTTATAAATACAATCTCATTAAACTCGTAATTTAAAAAGAACTTACTCATGGACACATTTACACTAAGCCATCATTGCAAATATCACTCACTTATTGCACCATTTTTCATATGTTGTGGATGGAATGTTTTTGAATTTGTCTATATTGTGTTTATTCATCTCCCATGACTCTCACTTGGATATTATACTTCCACCATTGAGGAACAAAACCCACCTCCTGAGGTAGTCTCATATACTGCAAGGCCTCTCCCTTATCTCGAGGGGTGTTTTTCCTTTATCTCCCATGAAATACATGGATATCACCTGTTTGGGGCTTCTTCTTGGACACATTGAATGGATCATCTAGGAAAGGACACACCTTGCTTGACTCACTCTCTCCCCTCAAATATAGTGTGGAATCTTTCCCCTCCTCTTCTTGTGGAAGAGGCTCACCTTTGTTTACTCCCCCAAGGGGGAATACTTCACCTTCTTCCCCCCCTTTAGGAAGAGGCCGCACCACATATTCCTCTTCCCTTTGAAGACAAATATAACTGCCACATATTCAAAGGTATCCCCCATGAAAAAAATATTCAAAATAACATGGTAGCCCCCAACCCAAACCTACCATTCATGGAAAGTTTGAACATCCTCCACCTAGCTAAATTGGTTAATGATACCATATCTCATGATGCCAATTGGCCATATATGCTTGATAATCTACCTTCGAGCACACCTAATTTCAAATGGAAACAGGGAGATGATCCTACTAACCATATCATGTATTTCCATATATGGTGTTCCTCCAACAACATAGTGGAAGATTTGGCACATCTTTGTCTCTTCCAAAGAACCCTAATTGGTATAGATACAAAGTGGTACACAAATTTGACATGAGCATCGCATACCATATTTGAGGCAATTGCCACTACATTTCTATCCTAATTTCAATTTCCCATAAGGCATGATCTTAGCCTCAAATTTCTCACAAATTTTCGACATAACAGTATGACACACATGGAAGATCACATCCATGAATGGTTTCATCATTGCACCTTGTGAAAAATTGACATTCAGCCTCCCTTCCTTTTGGATTGGTTTCTCAAATCTCTCCAACCAACTATTGTAAAGGATGTGGCTACCTCAATGCCACAAAACAAGGAAGAAGCGATTCTCAAAGTCCAACAATTTGACCTTATCTATGCCCAATAAGGGTACTTCTATAGTGTACTACCATATGCCCCTCAACATCAATCATTAGTTCCTCGCATTACAAGGATGTCACATTCAATGGATGGGATTATTGGGTCCATTTCCTCCCACAGTAGAGTTCCCCACAAAAAAATATTGAACGATCACCCATGATGAAAAAATACCCACCTATCCTTATTGTGTTAGCTCCCACTACTACTATAACAAATCGTCCATTTTGATAGCCCCACTACAGACCATACAACCTTGTCTACCTTAATACAAGCCAAGTACAAACAGTTCCTCAACCACAATTGGCACCACCTGTGCCTACATTCACATCATATGCAGTGAAACCAGCCTATATCCCATTCTTGAGGTATATTCCTTACTATCCATACCCATGTCCCCTTGGTATGAAATCCTTGCCTCATATTGGAGTCAACTTTGTCAAACCTTCTATGCAGCAACAAGCTCAACAATTTGAGCAAATGAACATTGCCAATCCCCCAGAATAGTCAGAATTAGGGTAAGAATAAGGGAAAAATAAATAAGCCCCAGCAATAGGAGTAGGGGGAAACCAAGTTCCCCAAAAGAACCTAAACCGGGGTAACCCCCCCAAGTAAGGAAATAATTCCAACTTTATGAAAAATTATCCTTACTTAATCTATTGTGAGTATGGTCATTACACTCACAATTCTCCACTTATCCCTGAATGCCAACAAATGGTGGGAGTCAAGAAGCAGACACCCACAAACCCTTATTGGGGGCCTCCTGTACCACAAACCCATCAAGTTGTTTTGCAACAACATTTCAACAATAAAGGAGTGGTTAACCAATATTCATATCCCCACCCCTTAGGAAATTTATCCTTCAAAAGCATCTATATGAATTTAGCATCAGTCAATCTCTAGAATCGGGTGGCCAAAGGGTACACCTGTGTTGACACCTCACTCATACGAAGAGACTTTAGTCCCTTCAGAAGAACCTTTGCATATCTCGTATTCCAACATAGACAAAAATATGAGGATACCCAAAGAACCCCTTAGCATACCCCTCATAACCCCCACATGAAGGCTACCCATAATTACAACATTGTTGATGACTTGTCACAATCACTAGCCACCATGTCAACATTACAAGTACTTCAAATATTTCCCTTCACAACGGAAGGCACTATGGAATGCACTTGGAGTTATTGACCCTTCCAAGGAAAACCTTATGAATTTTGACCTCAATAAAGGTGAATCATGAATACCATGATTGGTCACATTCCATGTCCCAATCACTATAAAGAACATCATCATTCATCGGTGTATCATCGATGAAGGTGAATCCACATGCGTTATGTATTCCAATGTTTTGAAATGATTGGAATCACTCGATTTATTCCCATCCTCTATATCTCTTCCGCACATATGATGGAAGACCGTCCCAACAACGAGGATTGTACCAGAATGTCCCCATCAATTTAGGGTAAAAATGGTGATGGTATATGTTGAATTTGTTGATGCTTAGCTATACTACAACATCCTCTTGTGTCGTAGTTACATGTACGCCATGAAGGTGGTAACCTCCTTGGTATTCCATATCATGACGTTTCCCTTTAATGGGAAGGTGGTCACCCTCAAATATATTAGCTACTATAACCCCCAAGCATCCACCAATCCTGATAACGTCCTACCCACAGTAGGAAAAAAAAATACAACACCCTATGTTGAAAATAGCTTGGGTGTGTACAAGGATTCTGACCTCCTAGGGGAGTATTCATGCCCTCTACTTGAAATCTACATTAGAATATAGGGGCTCATGTGTACTCTTTTCATCACTAAAAAATAATAATCCACCCCAATGGCGTCATCATCAACAACCCCATCTAGTCATGGTGTGGAGCAAGTCCTTAACCCTTCCATGATTCCCATGTTACATATTTCATTTTTGTACCCCGTAGCGAAATTGTAAGGAATGTCAGTAATGGCCCAATTAACACTCCTAGGATTCATGTTAAGGTTCCTTGTGTGCTACCTCACATCACCATTCCTTGGTATGGATCCAAAACCCATTTCCGATTACGACATGGTGTTGGTATGAAAAATCAACCCTTCGACTCCACTCTTTGAATCCACACCACCGATGACTCAGCCACCACTAGTGGTTACAAAACCAAAAAATAGGGGCATCATTCAATCCAAGATAAATGACCCCACCAACAAAGGAATCACCCAACCCAAGTTGAAGGCCCCCACCCAAACTAACCATTCCCTTGAATATTCATCAAGAGCAACTAAAGTGAACATGAAGGGCGCTACCCAACAATCGTTAAAGGAACCTATCATGTATGATACACTACCATGCAAGTCACACCCCCATTTGATTTATGTGGAAAACAAGTTAATGCAACGAATCTATGCCCTACCTTACTAAATATTACAAAAATTCTCAATACACTTGTTAGTATCACACATGCCCCTCACGTTGAGACTGGGGGCACATCAAACTCGTCAACTCCTAAGTCCAAATCCTTACACACCAACAAGGTGTGTTCAATTTGCATCTTAATATGAAAACTATACACACAATTTCCTTGATATTCCTCAATTTCAGAATGAATTAGCAACCATTCATCTTACACAAATGATGGAGGAACCTACACCTACCCTACCATCCAAGGTAGCTTCCATCGATATGATCACCATCGATGTAGCTACAAAAATTGCATCTCCATATTTAAGCCCTTTATATACCCCTAGATCACCTCATGAACACCCCACTTATATCAACCATAATGCCCAAGCCAATGGGTTAAATTCTTGTAAAAACCATAGCCATATTATTCCTAGTCATAACAGGCCAACTTCCCCTACCACGACAACATCCCTCGCACCAAGACTTATACCAATTAGAGGATCATGCCCATTGATCTAGGAGGATTTTTGAGATTGATCAAAATTAAAGTATTCAAATAACAAACATAAACTTGCATATGTGTAGAGCTCGACGAGAGATTTCTGACGACGTTTTTTTCACCTCAAACAGACTGCAGACGTGAAAGATATCATGTTTTGAACTTTTGGCAAAACAAGTAAAATTGGGAAAAAGGGGGTTCCACGTGGAATCATTTTAAGGGTGACACGTGGCATGTATGATGTGTACATGTCACACTCATAGGGCACCATGTGGTAGGTTACATTTCATATGGCAGTGTTTAGATGGAAAGTGATGTGGACCTGTTGCAAGATGACAAGTGGTAGGTTGATCGCATAGGTGGCAACCAAATGAGCCAATTGGATGCTGCCACATGGAACTATGGTTTTCCATCCATGTATTTTTTTTACCAAAAATATGGTGGTCAAGGGGAATCAAACCCCAGACCTATCCTCCACCAAATTCTCCACACTATCTTCCTATCCTGGATTCCTGCCGGTGTTTCTTAACACCCTATGGTCTTATCTTTTATTTAAATTTGATCATGTTCTATTTTTAATAAAGGCAGGGTCGAGGGCTTAGCCCTTGAACCCATGTGTTGTGTAAACCATATAATTTCAACATGGTAAGAACCCACCATCAAATCTATGACCAAACCATACAACCATCCAACACCTCATACCATATTCCAACCAAAATCACAAAAGGAGGAGAGGTACGCAGGTTTGAATATGTGACCTCCTCCCAACAACGCCAACATTTTCACAAATGTGTCCAACACTCCAGTTGTTAAGGAGTTTGGATAATATTTGTTTTAATTTTGATTTGGGGCGGATTTAATCCCCAAATGTGGGTGAGCTTTATGCCCAAATATTTACATTATTTGCATTGTTTTTAATATATGGTTTTAATTTACCAAATATTTTGGGATTCCCTTGTATTTTATCCATGTTAAAAGTGTATCTTTATCCCATTTAGATTGGATAAAATCCCATGGATTTTGGTCATTAGTTATGTACCTTGGGCTATATAAATCAATGCATTTTACTTTGTAAAGGCATTGAATCTTTTGAGGAGAGAATGGTAACATGTCATTATTCCTTTGTAAAGGCTTTGTAATGTAACATCCCCAAACCTTCGACCGACGAAGGGGACGCTACCAAACAACTAATTACAAGGTAACTAGCCCCATGAACATGCATATAATGCTGAAATAAAATGCTTAAAATAGAAAACATGCTAAGATGCATAATTATTCAACATACAATGGAAGAAAATATACATTCTAGCATCACCATGTTCATCATGATTCATTAAATAGTAAAGGTAATTGCAGAAGCAAAATGGACAAGAATACTCATCTTGTAAGAACTCGTCTCGAAACCAGATACATTGCTGCAATGTTTCACCCAACCATAGGCCAACGTGCTCATCAATCTCTCAGCAACACTGTCACCCCCAAGCTGGGCATGATTCCCCAAGGAATAAGGGACTAAGGAGGCTTACACATAGCCAAGGATACACAATACAGCCAAGTCAACATAGTTGGGTTTGTCAAGATATCAAGAAGCTAGGAAAGGATGAATGCTAAACTGGTGCGCTCATGGAAAAACTAAGGACACCTACACCGGAGCTAGCTTGAGTTCTAAGACACCCACACACACTCAACACCAGGAATTAGTCCCTTCTCTACTTCACAGTCCCTCAGGCCCTGACTTCCCTTGCCAGTGCTCTTTCGGGGTTGTGGAGAAGAAAGCCAACCATCTAACTCTATCTGTGTGGCTCCCAAACCTAGGTTTCTCAAGCATACCCAGCCTTCAATCCCACTCCACACAATCCGAAGACCAACCACTGCATACTCACAGTAAAACAAAATTAGTTCACAGATCTGTGAAGAAACATAAGGAAACAGGGTGACGCCCCAAAATGGTGGATGTGGCTCAAGCAAAACAAGGTGATTCATAGTTTTTCTTAGACCTAGCGTGACCAAAACAACTCTGCAGTGACCCAAAAGATGATTTCACCCACATCGACCCAAAACCAGGGGAAGAGTAACAACCTCGCTTTTTACCACTGAAACAATGGGAGAAGCCCAAACTCACAACAAAACCACATGTATACAGAGGACAACCGCGATCCCTCCACCTATGTAGAGGGAAGAACACAACCTCTACCTGACAAGGTTCAACACACCGACCGAAGAATGACCCCCCCTACTTGAGAATGAGCAATACCAAAACCTCCCGAGAGTGGAATCGTGGGAGAGTGGAGAGAATGGAATGTTGTCCCTCTGTCCAAGCTACATGAAGAGGAATAGTCCACTGGTAGAGTGGGCACATGGGCAAGGAATGACAGCCCTGCCACACCCACCACTACTCAACAATAGCTACTCCAACTAATAGACAACAGAAGTTTAAATGGGTGGCTGACACATGGCTTTTCCCCATAGGTCCAAGGTTTAACATTTCCCCCCTTATCCTTAGGAAAATCATGACCTTTTCATTAACGTTGCACCGTCGTAGCTAGCTGTAGGTTCATTTTAATTAATGTGCATAATTACATGATTCCAAACTATAATGTGTCGGTTAGCATGATATACCATTGGCAACGATCCCCCATTTCCGAAACATAACACAACCAAATCGATGGTGGGGCTTTTTCCTTTAGCTCCACACCATGCTTAATTACAATATATACATCATGTATCTTCTAATGCAAATGGGGTAAAAAACGGGGGTATTACAATCCCCTCCCCCTTGGAATAACACTGTCCTCAGTGTTCCAATACATAGGAATACATATACAATTTGCACATCAAAATTTCAAAATTTTGCAGATCTGTCCCACGTTCAATTATTTACTTGAACTTTCAAGACCAAGCCCCTCAGCTTCCATGAGCTTCTCTTGTTTATTCTCATCTTTCAGCTCATGCCTAAGTCTAGGAACTTTGTGGCTACTACCCTCTTTATGTTCCCTTGTTGGGCAGTCCCGATGGTAATGATGTCCTCCGCATTTCCAACATTTTGCTGGCTGCTTCATCTTTACCTGCTCAATTTCCTTTGAGCCTTCATGCCTGGAATGTTTCTTAACAGATCGCTTGGATGAATGTCCCATCATTGATCCACTTTCCTTTCCTTTTTGGATTGCTCCCAGAAGGATTTTGACCTCCTTTTGCAAACAAATAGAGTCTTGCAAAATCTGGTGGTTCATCTCATTCTGCCTTTTCTGTATCTTGAGCATCTCTCCAAGATTCTCTTGGGTCCTGGAAATCATTTGAAGGAGACTTCCAGGAAAATCCAACAACTTCTGGTCTACTTCCATGATCAATGTGCACTACTGGATTTCACTTTTCTCACCTGTGAAATGCATCATTGAAATTCTATTAGACCAAGCATAATATAGGCATTAAAATCAGTCAATTAATTGCCCAGTTGGCATGACATTCCAAGTCTTTTCAAGCTCTTTTCAAGGAGACTTTCATACTCTTCATGCCTTCCCAACAGGCACATGAGCTCATTCATGTCCATTCTTAGGTAGGGAATCAACTATTCTAGCATTCAAAACTTACTTTAAGAAAATACACACATTCTATTTTCATTCATACATGCATTCAACAATCTTTTGTTTTCACAATGCATAAGTATATATATATAATCAAAAATGAAAGAGAGAGAAGCAAGAGGCTTTCCCCTCTTTGTCTTGTTCCATCCTGGAACCCACACCACCACTATGGTTTTCATGCTCTCAACCTCTTTCACTTCACCGTGAATGTTGGACCAATCCCTCTTGGTCATGAAACTTAGTGTCTCTGGTCTATTTCAGACCTCTCAACCATGGAGCCTCCCCACATGGTTTGTCTCGACTACTAGGACCTTCATAGTCTCACTAGCACCTTTTTCATTACTGCTCATTCTGAGCTCTTCAGGATAGTCACATGTACACATGCACCCCTAGGATGCTCTCATAGTCCTCGCTCCCAGCGATACCTATATTCAAACATTGAATGGATTCACATATTTAGTTTATTCTCAATGGTTTTTATCTCTTAAACAAGAGCTTAGAATATCATATCCAAATCATATACACATGTATATTCATAAGCAACAAATTGCAAAATAATTTAATACTTATTTGTATTGTGCATTTCCTCTTTGGTCCACAGGGTCTCGCTTTGCTTTGCAAGCCTTGGAATTGTCGATGGACTTGGATGTTAGGTCAGCACGCAGGCTGCTTCACAACATCCTTTTATATATATTAAGCACAGTCAAGCCAAACCACAGTTGGGTTTATCAGATCGTCTAGCCAAGCCAATATACAATTGGGTTTATTAGGCTGCAACCAATCAAGCCAATACACTATTGGGTTTATCAGGCTACTCAGCCAAGCCAGCTAATAGTTGTGTTTATCAAACTACAGGTAGTCAATCCAACACTGTAACATTCCCATCAATTAATTAATGTCTAGCCAACCACAATTTCCACAATTTTCACAACATCAAATAATTACACAGTCAATCCAACCTACAGTTGGGTTTATCAGACCATCCAACTAGTACACCTTCATGCTGATTGGGCTTGGAACTTTACCATTACCATTTCCAGGTTTCATTTCCAACAGTGAGCTCTAATTCCACTACCCCATACAACACAAGAAACCACTCCCTTCTCTGCTCTTTAGTCCCTTGAGAATGTCTCCTTCTCTGTGCTCTTCAGTAGAAGGGAGGATGAGCCCAAACCATTGTCCATTTAGTGTGCAACACCAGACTACATCTATTTAGCCTGACAACATATGCAATATAAGCAAACTCATCAGCGTTATTGCTCTAAAACTGTAATCATATTTCACATCATTCACTATCAAGTATTGAGACACCAAGAGTGCGTCCACTCCATAGGGTGTAATCAATATTGAAAACCCTTTCATGATCCGACATCGGGAAAGTGTGCACCCCTTTTCGATGTGTTCCATGAAGGCCCTATTCATACTCAAGCAATCTTCCATAATGGAAATAAAATCAAAACATGCTCTGCATATTGAATTTAACAATTTGACATGCATATTCTTAGCTAAGGTCACAGAACACTTATCCATTTGCTGAGGTAGTATTCCTTCGTTAAGGAGGAATGGGGGCTCCCTTCTCTGAGTTGACAGTCCCTTGGTTTTCCATCCCAAATCCTTTTTACATTTCATATCCACACATGTCTTACTGACATAATCTATACCATCTCAGTAATGTTGCTTACCAAACATGTATTGCAGATGAGACATTTCCAAAATGTCCAATGGAGTTTCACTCGAAACCCATTTCCAAGATAGGGGAGAGCCTCCCCATAAAGTTTGGCTCCTTCAGGCCATCACACATGGTCTTCTTGCAATGTGTACCCCTAGCACATTCATCAAGTAGCCAAATAGTCAATCATTATCTGATAATACAATCCAAATTGGTTGTTCCATAACCAAGCAATGACATTAGTAATTAAATTCAATAGGAATTTGCAACTCTGTCTACTACAGAAATTGATTTGCTTGGCAATGAGGTGATCCTCATTTGTGGGTCTCTTGTAAGCAACACCACTATTCCCATTATGATTTTATTCTTACTAACATAACATGAACACCCACTTACAATGCATCCTCCTGACACAATTCTATGCAAGCCAATAGTGACTAGTAGTTGTTAGCAATTTCTAAAATCTGAAATTTACAAATTTAAATTGACAATTCATTCAGCATACAAACTATTTTCACAACCATGAGACTCTTCTCATGAGGTTTGGCTCTTTCACATGGTAGATTCTGGTCTTTGTCATGGTCTTACCCACTTTACCATGCCCCAAACAATCTACCTAAAATCTGAACTTCAATCAGCCACACTCTTGGTAAGTCTTGATGCATATAACTTTTTCCATTGCTGTAACAATCACTGAAGCATTTCCAGAATTATAGAATTCAAATACTTCCAGCTGTTGGCACATCAATATTACCAAAACTCTTTTACTTCATGCAATCATTATCATACTAAAATTGCAAGGTATAGTCACATCATTTATGCCAAATGAAATGTTTAGATACTCCTTAATTCACAAGCATATCATTTGTACCACCTTGCCCTTCCATAGAGCATTTCTGGCAGCTAATCGATCATGACTATCCTCTTCATTCACTTACTATCCTGCATCCATAACAGCTCTTGAAATGGTTCCAGAATTGTCATCAATTCATCATTTCAGCCATTAGTTATTCATAATAACACATGCACTATCTCAATGCATTCATGCAATGCATCACAACATTTGCACCCATACTTATGTATGCATATCTACAACATTTACTCATACTTTTCATATGCATCTATTCAATGCATAACCACAAGATTTATGAAATATTTTAATGCATATCCACTCAATGCTACCTTTCATTGATTCAGGAATACTACGCATTCAAACATACCATGCATGGCCTAACCATGACTACTTCATATAGGATGCATTACTATAATCAAGACCATCAGTACTTACTTTCTTTGGGTTACTAAGTTCATAATAACATATACATACATGATACATTTCTATGTGAATGTAGTATAAATTTTAAATAACCACATGGTATGAGACCTCTTTCCATTACCACTCCATGCAATTGTCATAATTAAACCATTACCTGCATGGATCCTACTTACACCGTTGACATTACCAGTTGGGTTGGTCTCTTGCAGGAGATTACAGAAGTTGCTCACCAACTTTTGATCCTAGTTTTATTACCTTATCCCTTTCTTCATAGGGTTTCTGGTCACATTCATCAGCATCAGCAACATATTCATCCATGCCCATGTTTTCGTTGTTTTTTCCACTAATGCCAACACCAATGCAATATTTACCATTAGTGGTTCATTATAAATGTATAATTCTCACTACTCTTACCAACATGTAATATCCTATGCATGCAAAAAATATCCTCATACATTTAAAACTTATAAAATGTAATTATAATTAGCAAGACAGGGTTTAAGGAAATTTCCCTTTTCAAGTCCCTCATCTTTGCATGGAACTCCTCTTCCACACAACAATTGATTTGACTTCATAGTCCTTGCTACCTCTAGGCATGCAATTCCTGGATTTGTCCATATTGACAGCGACACACTTTCCAAGAAACCTTTAGTACTTTTCTACTCCACATTCAAATTTTGGTGACTCTCCCTTGTTCCCTGCTAGATAAGCTTTCCAATGCCTATTCACATGCTTCATTCTGACCTCGGGTGTGAAAACCACACCACTTCTAAAATGATGATTTTCACCAATTTTAGGCAAAACACACAGCTGTATTTTGGTTTGGAATGCTAACTTCAACCACCTAGGATTTTTCTTCCTTTTTAGCCCTGTAATCCACTGAAAAATAATTGAAAATCGCTGAGAAATCCCTCTGAAAAAACCCAAAATTTCTTTTTCTCAATCGGATCTCCTTCCAACTAAATTTTTGACACTTCGGCGATCAAATCAATAATTTCCTCCAGTGCTCATTGGCGACCCTAACAATTAACATATTCTGCTGTGTCGGTGGTTCCATTGACTATAGTTTTCTGATGTAAGCCTTCCAGTTTGCTATCAACGATGCCAAGGATTGTTGCATATCGACAATTGGATGCATTGTTCATCGGGTGAATAAATCCTTAGGAGTCCGCAACGACGGCAATCAAACCAATTGTGGGTTCCATGACCATAACCCTGTTGGCGGTCAGAACAGTTAACCACTGTGGAATCGATGATTGGAACAAACTCCCAGCACACGGCATCGATGATTGGAAGAACTATCCCTCGGGTGGATAGTTCCATTGGCATCTACAACGGTGGGTAACGATCCAATTTTTCACGGACCATAACACCTGTCAATGGGTGGGACCACTAAGCACTATGTGTCGATGATCGGAGGTTGAAATTTCTAATCGTCGGAATGATTGTCCAGTTGACAGCTGCAATGGTGGATTCACAAAAAACTAATGTTTTTTGACGTTCATCGATGATCAAAACAACTAATTTCTCCCGGTGCATCGGTGGACCAATTCACTAACCTTCTCCGACGTATCAACGGTCTCATCAACTATTTTTCGTCGATGTTTCAGTGGTCCAAACAACTAAATTCTTCCAACGTGCGCTGCCACATTGGCGGCTCCATCATCTAAATTTCATCGACGGCATTGACGGTCGACTCTTCTAATGTTTTCCAATGATTTCAGCACTTAAGAAAATTTTCGGAAGAAATTTCTTCTTTTTCCTCCACGTCGATGCTCTCATCCACTAATTCTCGCAAACATTTCGGCTGGTTGATCAACTAAATTTCGTCGATCCATCTAACTAATCTCCACTGAAATTCTCTTTCCTCTGTCGACGTATCATCAGCAACTTCATCGTCTATTTGTCAGTGATCCCATCTTCTATTTTTCTCCACTGTTTTTCGTCGCATCGGCTGCTCAAACAACTAAATTTCACCAACTGCGGTGATGTTTTGGCGACTCCATCACCTAATCGTCGGCGATCCAATCAGCTAAAATTCACTGATCGCTAATGCTCCCATGACTTAGAAAATTCTTTTTTGAAAAAAAATTCTCTTTCTCTTCTCTCCATCGTCGCTGTCAGCAGTTCAACCAACTAATTTCCACTCTTTTCCATTGATGTTTTTCCGCCCATGTCCATTTCCCTTTCCTTTCTTTCGTGCCGATGTTTCGACAATCCTTAGCCCTACAGAGCCATCGTTTTGGAAATCTCATCATCTATCCTTCGTTGATCCACACAACTGACTGTGACCGATCCAAACAACTAACCTTCGCCGACGTTTCGGTGGTCTTCGGGAGATCTCCGTTGAAACTGTGGCTCTGCCTTCAACTAATTTCCACTAAAACCTTCTGTTCCGTGTTCGTCTTCTCTTCCGCTGTTATGTTGGCTATCCCATAATCTAATTTTCACCAATGTATTGGCTCAGAATTCTTCTAAATTTCTCCGATCAAATCGACTAACCTTCACCTCCGTCGGGGTCTGCATCAGAGGTCTATCCCTCTAAGTTTTCCAATGAGCCGACGGTTGAACACTTAGAAAAATTTTGTGAATTCATTCTGCTTGTTCCTCGTCAGATGGCCTTCGAACTAAATTGTCCGCCGTATCGAAGGTGCCTCCCTCTTAGTCCTCTGATGGCTCGACGAGCACTTAGAGAAATTTTCAAAAATTTCTTCCTCCATCAGTTGACCTTCCATCTAGCTCTCCGTTGCATCGAAGGAGCTTCCCACTTAGTCTTCCGATGGGCCGACGGTTCTGGAACTTAGAAAAATTTTCTGTCATTCACAGATTTTCTTATGATTTCTTCTGAGTAGAAGGAAACATGCCTTTTCTAACTGGTTCTTCATGGCCCATAGAGGCCCATGCTACAACCTGTAAGCTCTACCACTGCATCCTCATGTCCCATTTAGGCCCATGCTGCAACATTTATTTTGATACCATATTGTAATGTCCCCGACCCTCCGACCGACGAAGAGGATGCTACCAAACAACTAATTACCGGGCAACTAGCCCCATGAACATGAAAATGCATATAATGCTGAAATAAAATGCTTAAAATAGAAAACATGCTAAGATGCATAGTTATTCAACATACAGCATAAGAAAATATACATTCAAGCATCACCATGTTCATCATGATTCATTAAACAGTAAATGTAATTACAGAAGCAAAATGGACAAGAATACTCATCTTGTAAGAAATCGTCCCACAACCAGCTACGTCGCTGCAATGTTCCACCCAACCGTAGGCCAGCATGCTCATCAATCTCTCACCAACACTACCACCCCTAAGATGGACATGATTCCCCAAGGAATAAGGGACTAAGCAGGCTTACACATAGCCAATGATACACAATACAACCAAGTCAACACAGTTGGGTTTATCAGGCCGTCAAGGAGCTAGGAAAGGTTGAATGCTAAGGATGCCTAAGGATGCCTACACTAGAGCTAGCCTGACTTCTAAGACACCCACACACACCCAACACTAGGAATCAGTCCCTTCTTTGCTTCACAGTCCCTCAGGCCTTGACTTCCCCTGCCAGTGCTCTTCCTAGGTTATGGAGAAGAAAGCCAACCATCTAACTCTATCTGTGTGGCTCCCAAACCTAGGTTTCTCAAGAATACCCAGCCTTCAATCCCACTCCACACAGTCTAAATACCAACTACTGTATACCTACAATAAAACAAAATCAGTTCACAGCTATGTGAAGAAACACAAGGAAACAGGGTGACACCCCAAAATGGTGGATGTGGCTCAATCCAAACAAGGTGATTCAGAGTTGTTCTTGGAGCATAACCAAAACAAATCAGCAGTGACCCAAAAGATGATTGCACCCACAACGACCCAAAACAAGGGAAATAACAATAGACTTGCTTTTTACCACTAAAAAAATGGGATAAGCCCAAACTCACAGCAAAAAGCACATGTACACAAAGGACAAGAATGCAACCTCTGCTTGACAGGGTTCAATACACCGATCGAAGAACGATCCCCCCTACGTGAGAATGAGCAAGACTAAAACCTTCCGAGAGTGGAATCTTGGGAGAGTGGAGAGAATGGAATGTTGCTCCTATGTCCATGCGACATGAAGAAGAAGAGTTCACTGGTGGAGTGGGCACGTGGGCAAGGACTGACAGCCCTGCCACACCCACCACTACTCAATAATAACTGCTCCAACTAACAGACAACAGAAGTTTAAATGGGTGGCTTACACATGGCTTTTCCCCATAGTTCCAAGGTTTAACATTTCCCCCCGTTATCCTTAAGAAAATCATGCCCTTTTCATTAACGTTGCACCGTCGTAGCTGGCTATAGGTTCATTTTAATTAATGTGCATATTTACATGATGCCAAACTATAGTGTGCTGGTTAGCATGATATACCATGGGAAACAATCCCCCATTTCCGAAACATAACACAACTAAATATATGGTGGGGCTTTTTCCTTTAGCTCCACACCACGATTAATTACAATGTATACATCATGTATCTTCTAATGCAAACGGGGTCGAAACAAGGGGTATTACATGTAAGCTTTGCTTATTTTTGTAAATAGGAATTTTATCCACTCTTGGGAAGGTTGAGAGTGAGAGGATTTATGATTGAAAGCCTAAGTCTTTTTTTGAAGAGACTTGAAGGATTAATACATTTTGTACCTATTCAGATATTTTGAAGACTAATAAGATCGGTCCTCATTGGATTTGGATTGGGAGACGTAGTCCATCAGGGACGAACTTCGTTATCATCTGGTATCCACATTATTATGGTTTATGTTTCTTGTTCATTTATGTTTTTTTCTTTTATTTTTTAATCCTTTGATAAGCTTGTTATTTTAATCCTTTTTACAAGATTATCTGGTTGAAGAATTCACATGCAAATTCAAGTGTTAGTAGATCATGTTTGTAGATCTTTAGAAAAATGTGTCTTTCATTTATGTGAACTATGATTCTAAAACAAATAAAGTGCTACAAAATTAAGAATTTTCGTATGAGGAAATCCATGATCTGAGTTTGCAGCATTTGAATGATCCTTTGATTATTGATTGTCCTGTAAAGAAAGAAAAGCACACTATTGATTCATTCTCCTTTACATCTACCTGCTCAGTTATGTTGTTTCTCAGTTTGTTACGAATCAACAAGATATGGTTAGTAAATGGGACAAGGAATATAGATGTTTATGGCATTGAGGGGATGTTTACTTTAATCAACAATGCTTTATTTGTATTTTCCTTTGTGGTGATGGCATAAATGGTCAATTTTCAAGTAGGGTAGGTGAAAGAAACTAGAAAAGTGAGGGGATCAATCCCTCCCTTATTTTGTAAATGATTCATGATTTTGGTGGTCCAAAATATTCTCACTAAGAAGGTTTGATCCGGGAGGATCTATGATATCAATCAAAATTAAAGTATTCAAATTATGAACATGATATTGTATCTGCATAGATCTCGATGAGATATTTTCGAAGACGTTTATTTTTCCTCAAATAGACTTCAGAAGTGAAAGATATCACGTTCTGAAATTTCAACAAAATAAGTAATATTTGGAAAAAGGGTGTGCATGTGGAACCACTGTAAGTGTGACACGTGGCTTGTATGATGTTGATGTGGCACACTTATAGAGATCCATCTGGAAGGTTGCAGTCCATATGACAATGTTGAGTTGGCAAGTGATGTGGACCTACTGCAGGATGACAAGTGGCTGGTTGATCGCATAGGTGGTAACCAAATGGGACAATCAGATGATGCCACATGGAATTTTGGTTGGCCATCCATGTATTATGTTTACCAAAAATATGGTGGTAAAGGGGAATCAAACCTTGATCTATCCTCCACCAAATTCTCCACACTATCTTCTTGTCTAGGATTCTTGTTGATGTTTCTTAACACCCTATGGTGTTATCTTCTATTTAAAATTGACCATGTTCTATTTTGAAAAAAAGGAAAGGCCTAGGGATTATCCCTCGAACACGTGTTATGTAAACCATAGCATTTCAACGAGGTAACAACCCATCATCAAAATGGAGGCCAAAACATATGATCAACTTGTTAGAAACGGGACTGCAAAGCAATAACAAATATACAATTAAATCATTAAACATGATGCAAAAACACATTTAACACATTACAGAGAGACACTGATATAACGTGTTTCACCCAAGAGATGGGTTACATCCACACAGAAATTGTAAGTCCTTGTATTAGCATCCATAAAGGTGAAGGGATACAACCTACAACCACTCTGGTGCAATTCCTCTTCACACTCTCACAGTCTCTCTCACACAATCATAGAGATTGTTTACAATACAATACAATACAATACCATACCATACCTAGTTGTATTATAATTCATTTCTTTTATAGGGGAAATTCCATGGGAAAATCCTACGGTTAACCCAATACCATGGGTTCGCAAAACTGTTGTCCAACAAACATCCTCGAACCCCAAATTTGGGGAACGAGTGTATACTAAACCTGGGGTACAAACACAACTCAATAACGTCTCTAAATCTAGAAGATCAAGCTACACAACCAACACAACTAACACCTCATACCATATGCCAACCAAAATCGCAACAGGAGGAGAGGTCTGCAAGTTTGAACTCGTGACCTCCTCCCAATAGCGCCAACATTTTCACCAACGTGACAAATGATCCGATTGTTAAGTATTTTGGATAATATTTGTTTTAAGTTTGATTTGGGGTAGATCCAATCCCCAAATATGGGCACACCCTATGCCCAAATGTTTACATTCTTTGCATTGTTTTTAATATATGGTTTTAATTTACCATAGATTTTGGGATTGCCATGTATTTTTATCCATGTTAAAAGTGGATCTTTATCCCATTTAGTTTGGATCAAATCCCATGGAATTTGGTGATGGTTTATGTATCTGGGGATATATAAATCAATGTATTTTGCTTTGTAAAGGAATTGAAGCTTTTGAGGAGAGAATGGTAAGATGCCATTATTCCTTTGTAAAGGCTTTGTAAGATTTGATTTTTTTTGTAAAGAGTTTTTCAGCCACTCTTGGGAAGGTTGAGAGTGAGGGGATTTCTGATTGAAATACTAAGTATTTTTTTGAAGTATCTTGAAGTATGAACACATTTTGTACTTGTTCAAATATTTTGAAGACTAATAAGATCGATCCCCATTGGAGCAGGACCCGAAGACATAGTCCATTAGGGACGAACTTCGTTATCATATGGCGTCCACATTCTTATGGTTTGCATCTCTTGTTCATTTATATTTTTTTAGATATTTTTTAGGCCTTTCATAATCTTGTTATTTCAATCCTTTTTACAAGATTAACTAGTTTAAGAATTCACATGCAAATTCAAGTATTAGTAGATCCTGTCATTTTTGGATCACCCATGTAGAGCATGTAGCACCACTTTGCATTATTCGTTTCAGTACCCCATTTTACATGTTCAATGAGAAGTTTTCCTTGATATTATGTGTCTCCATGACCAATTGCTCCAACTAAGTTTCTCCCCACAAGAAACACTGCTGGAGAAAATTGTTCCCATGGTAGCCGACACTATCGAAGATATGTCTCCCTTGGATGGATTACTCACGAGTGAGGATTCATCATCATCCGATGAGGAGTCAATCTCCTCCAACAACGATTGCCTAACCCTAAATATACCCAAAAAAATTAACCAAGACAAGGTTAGGCTTACATGGATCTCGTTTCTCTGAAAATGGATCACCCATTCTCTCAAAAATAAAAAAATATGCTCATGAGAATACGTAGGGAGAAAAATACAAATGATGTTTGGAAATTAGGCCCCACCCCATTTTAAACAAATTTGTACCAAACTTCAGAACCTCTTCATGGACAAACCATGCATCCATTTGATGAATCATTCACACCACTCTAATCAATACTCTGAGCTCTCCATAATGATGCATCTTTATCCTTCATTCGGATCATCCCCTCCGAGGAAAATTTAGAAACACACCTCTCAAGTGCATCATGTTTTGAGTTTATTTTCAGTTCCACATTGTACACACCTTGGTCATGTATTTTACTACACTTTTATGTGCATCATGTGTGTAGGATTACTCTCCACACATGGAGATCAGTCACCATCAACAATAATGCAATATTTCTCCCTCATGTATTATCATAGAAATTTCCTCTTGACAACACTATTTCCCTCTGATAAACATATCCCTAACATCATTTTTCACCCCCATACATTTATCCCATTTTTTATGTGCCATCAACATCAAAATTGAGGACCACTTAATTTCCCCCATGGTTGTTCACCCTCAACAACCCTCATACTGACACCCATGATGTTGATCCTCCCAAAATTCTGAGGAATTTTTCAACCCTATAAAGTAACCTAACTGAAGAAAATTATTCCATAGATGTGCATACTTTCGCACCTCAAGTAGTTCAACAAAACATAATTCCTCGACACCAATTACAAAGAAGATTCATTGTGGCCATCTCCCCCATGATAATTCGACCCATCTTTAAATATCCTTCATATCATCAACTCCACCAAGACAATATGGGGCCCACTCCCCCAAATACAACCAATTCTATCCAATTATTCCTAAAGGAACACTCTAACTAGCATTGATTCACGAGGCACCAATTTTCACACTTCCCACCTCATTTTTTTAAAACAACACACTTCCCTCTAACAAACATTCATCCTTTTGTAATATCATTCTTATCTACACAGTTTTAAAAACTAATAGAGAGAACACAAAAAGAAACGATGATGCATTATCGACTCTATAGTACCTTCTGAATCTCATACATCAAGGGACATCTATTATCACAAAAAAATTACACACCTGCAACAGTTTCACAATTCACACAGTAAAGCATCATCAACATACAACATGCATCCAACCAAATACATCTTCATAGGATACAAAGAGCATATTGAGTCCAAAATGGTCCCAAAGAAATCAAATGTCACAAACACGTGGGTAAAATCCCTGTTAATATGTGCTACAATAGGTATCTCTAGAATAATACTCATGTTGCAGCATGGATTTTCCTTTAAGATCCACGTGACTAACACAAACAATGTGATCTCACCCATTGAAGATGCATTGAAGGCTCATGAAAGATCCACTTACTAAAAGAATTTGAATTTTGGTCTGCCTCACACATGGTTTCCTTAAATGGCCTCTTGGTGTACTTTAGAGCAAACATGGATCATTGGGTTCACACAATGATATTTTTATTTCCTAGACACCTCTTGTCCTATAAAATAAATCCATGGGAATCCTTATTGTAAGAAGAATTTTGAGTAAGGTTATGCTACTGGAATTGTGATTGAGCTTCCTCTTAGATCACCTCTTCCCTCTTGTCAATCATTTACCAAAGCTCCCTTTTCTTCCTTCAATTAAGGGGAAAATATTCTTCCCATTTGGTTCCTTAACCATTCCAAAAAAAACATTTGGACAAGAAAGTCCTCCCTTAGGAATATTGCTTTCCTCCTGTTGGAGTTCACATCTCCAAGGTGTTGTAATAGCTTGACCATTGGGAATTATATAAGTAGTTTAGCTCATATTTATTGTTGGAGTTTTCATCCTCTACTCCCTTTTCCATTTCATTTGGTTTTGTTATCATTTTCTTTGTTTTGTTTTATTTCCTTCTAACAATATTTTGTAGAATCACTTGGGTAATAATCCAACCCCCAAGAAAGGGCTCCAAATATTGAGGCCTTGCTGCAGCCTACAAGGCCTAGCCCCTCATAAAAGTGGGAAAGCAATATTGTGCAATATTTCCCACAATACCATCCTCATCATCATCGTCATCATGACGATATCCATTGCGATCATCATCATTCTCTTCATCAGCATCGTTCTCTTCATCATCATCGACACCATCATTTTCAACAATATAATTATGATCATCGGTATGATCATCATCGCCATCTCCATCCTCATCATTAACATCATGACAATCACCATTTTCATACTCTTCATCATCGTTATCGACATGATGATGATCATCATGATTGTTGTCATCATCAACATCATCATCATCATCGTCAACAACATCATCATAATCATCAACAAAACCATCCTCATCATCAGCATTATCATCATCACTGTCATGAGATCATCATTGTCATTGGCATTGTCATTTCCTTCATCATCATCATCAATGTGATGATTATCATCATTGTCATCATCATCATCAACATCATCATCGTCAACAAGGGGAGTGTGATAGGAATTGATGAGAAGTTGTTTTCTTAAGTTTTATTATACATTATTAGGGTTTTCTCACATGCTTGGTGTTAAGTAGAAATATACATATTAGTGATAAGTAAACTCAATTTACCCATTCCACTAATATGTGTGAGATAATTATCGAATGAAATGGAGATGAAATGAAACAATGAGTAGACTAATAAAACTACTAGAATTGAGAAGAAATGAAGCTCCCAATAGATAGCTAAGGAAATCCACACTTAATTATCCAACAATTTTGGTATATTCCTCCAAAACCACTATATCTTATCTATATAAACACTACAATAAAAACATTTAGAAAAAGGAACCTCTTAGTATTAGTTTGTGTCAAACACAATCCTTTGTGGGGTGAAGAGACCAAGACAAAAGAGGGACAAATTTTGTGAATCTCATGCAAATTTTGTGAATCTCATGCAAATTTTATATAGTTTATTTCATCCTATCCAAATTAGGAAGAACGAATCTTAAAATAATTAATCACTAAGGTAAAAATAAAAGGTAATACTACCTACAGAATATGTGAATGTTAGCTAAGTTGCTTGATCATGTCTCCCATGCATATGACCCAACCCGTGCCTTATTTGTTGGGATATGCTCCTTTATATGGGAACCATATATTTGTATCCCTACATTTACTTTTATAAATTGAAAAGAGTCAGCATAGATGACAAAGATGACATAATGAAATTGTATACTATTCACTCCTTTAGGTGTAAACATAGTTGACATGATCAACATATTAGACTCCCATGTAAATCTTATGAAATTTTGCAAGTTTCCATTTCTAGGGTGCTAGGGTTAAGAAGTATAGTTTATAATTATTTTGATGGGTGGGTTTCAATATGGGTTCAATGCGTGCATGATCACAATGGGTAGGAGAAAAATCCATGGATGGGGATGAATGTGTTAGTGGGGTTACATTGGATATGGGGTAATGTATGTTGAAGACTGCACTAGTTAAGGATTAAGGTGTGTATTGGTTGATTTTTATGTCAAAAGGATAGCCTAGTGGTGAGACAGTGTAGTGTGTTTGGGCTAGAGGATTTGATGTGCATTGGGGAATTATGTGTTTGAGGCCACAATGGGTAGGGATGGAGTGCATAGAGGGGTTGATGTTTTTATGGGAATCATGAAGTGTGTGTGGGAATGTGTTCTTAGAGTCCTAGTACCAAGGAATTAAGGTATTTCAAAGGTAAATTATGATGTTTGAGGTCCTATGGGTTAAGGGTCATAGTGTATTATTAATTACTAAGGGGTTGTTTTTCATTGGGCACATATATTAGCAATTAAATGCATGGTAGGGGTTTCATATGTCAAGAAGGTCCACTAATACATAATATCAAAATTGTGATGGTTTTTCGTTGTTATTTCCGTGTTTTGTTGTCTCAATTGCGACAATAATGGTCGTGATGTTTCGTGGATATAACAATGAACTTTATAAGCCGTCGATATAGAGATGAAAACTGGTCACCATGTGTCTTCTATATGGTGGCCTTGAAATTGATTTTTTTAATTGATTTTATACGTTTCGTCGCTCTATCGACAAATTTGTTGTCCCTATAGCGACGAAAATATGGCCAAAAACTGCTAGGCAAAATTTTTTTCCACGCAAAATCGTGGAACACTTTCGACGAACGTTTGTCTCTCTATTGACGAATTCTAGAATTTGAACAGAAATGTTTTCCATGCAAAACCATGGAAAACCAACCTCTTTCAATGAAATCTGCAAGTTGAACAGGAATTTTTCCATGAAACTTTGTCTCTATAGTGATGGTATTCCTAGAAATCCACCCCAGGTTTCAACGGTTTTGCAATACCCATGACACAAGTGCGTCGATATTGCAACGAAACCTAGAGGTTTCAAAAAATAATTAAAAAATCATGGAAAGGCACCTTCCTTTCCACGGTTTTGGATTTTTAATAGGTGCTTGTGAAAAAATACATACTATATTTTAAAGACAAAGAAATGGATAAAATATAACACAGGAAAGGTGATTTATAGAAAAGTAAGATATGGGAAAAAACATATTGAAGTAAAAGGGAAAAAAATAAATGGGAACTTCAGGGGGGAGGTTAAAAAGTGTTAACTGACTCTAAAAAATAAGGAATAATGATTTAAAATGTGACCAAAAGTACCCAAAGTGGCCCTAAGCACCCTAATTATTGCCTCAAAAATTGTTTTCCCATTAGGATGCACAAATTCATAATAATTGGCTAAAATACATAATTAGAGGCTAAAGTGGCACCTCTTAGAGTGGATTCTATGACAAGGTAGGAGGGTACATCTATAAAAATACCATTGATAAAATGTGTTGTAAGCACCATAGGGATCGTATAAAAATTAATTAAATGATATTCTAGGCACCACTACGAGATGATTTCTATGATAAGGTAGGGGGGTACATCTAAAAAATACCATCAATTAAAGACGTAGGCACCACTGGGATCAGATCAACTTATTGTGATCCGAAATTAGTTTAAGCCCACTGGGCCTTAAAGAGCCCACAAGGGCTTGGAAGGATGCCCACAGAGCTTGGAAGAAGCCTACAAAGGCCTGTAGATACCCATAGAATATTAAAGAATCCCACAAGTCAGAAGTAAAGGAAGCCCATGCTCTAAAGATGAAGGGAGCCCAAGATTTGAAGACCAGGGAAGCCCGCAGGTGTAAATGAAGCCAGAGAAGGTCAAGCCCGTAATTTTTGGAAGAGATGAAAATGAAAAACTAATCCTTCTTATGCAACCACCTCAAGCATGGCCAAAATCGGTCAAATTTAGTACCAAATATGCCCGAAAGAAAAAATAGTCCCTTAAGCACATGATAGGAAAGAGACATGTTAATTAACAAAAAATTGACAACTTATTTCTATTATTTTACTATGCATGATATCATATAATAAAAAATTCATCATAGATCACTTTTTGGCATTGATCAGAAGCAGGTTGCACAATTGAGCATGCAATTTGTAGTTTAGAAACCATATCATAATTTCCTTGGACACACTCCTTGTGAAGTATAATCACTTGATTTAATACATGTGAAGAGATACTAGTGATAATTCATCATACTACAAAAAACATAAGGTGCATTGAATTTTTCTTTATTGAAAAGAAAAAAAAAAAACTCAACCCCTAGGGAAAAAGAGTAGTTGTTCACCTAGAAAAACTGTGTAGGATCTTTGTAGTTCCAACTAGTGGTAAGTTGTTTTGATGTTGCTCATTATTGGAAGAGGTGAATATGAAAAAATGATCCTTCTTATGCAACCACCTCAAGCATGGCCAAAATTGGTCAAGTTAGTATCAAATATGCCCATAATATAAAAACATTCCCCTAAGCACATGATGGGAAAGAGACATGTTAGTCAATAAAAAAATGACAACTGATTTCTATTCTATTACTAGGAATGATCTCATGTAGCAAAACATTCATCATAAATTACCTTTTGACACTGATAAGTAGGTTTCACAATTGAGCATGAATTTGTAGTTTAGAAACCATATCATAATTTCCTTGGAGACATTCCTCATGTAATAACATCACTTTATTTGCTACCTTTGAAGATCTAGACATATGAATTTTTGGTCCACATATGTGCCATGCAACAACTAAAAGTTTATCATCACAGTAATCAGAACGTGTAAAATAGTGCAACCAATAACCAGTGTTAATCATTTAAAGTGTCGTTTAGCATATGATTTCCAGATCTGTGTATGTGATAGCATAGATATAAAATACTAACTTAATGAAAATTTAGTGCCAAGCTAACCATAAAATTATTATCATTCACTCGATCCTGTATGTAAGCTCTGAAATATAAAATCATCAGGTCCCTTACCATCACCCAGCTCTCAATAGAAATAATTAGTACTAAGAAAAAAAAAATACTAAGTAAAATAATGTCAGAATTATATCACTGTGCATTCAGAGATGTAAGGTTCCAAATCTCAGTAAAAAATCAGACTTACATTTACCCAGAAAACCAATGCAAATAGGGAAGAAAAATAATCAAATCAATAAGATATATTTTACAAAATACACCACCATCTAAATAGTTTGAAGTACTAACTTGTTTTCTGTTTTGATTGTGCAAAGAAGTCAGCTAGGGCATACAAGGTTTTCAATACATATTGTAGACCTGTGTTTGATAAAGGAAAGGGCCTAGATTGTGGGAGCAACAGGTCTGTGTTTTTAGGGTTTTACATATAAACTATTTTTTTGGGGCTTTCTTTTTTTATAAAATAAAAGTTACAAAAATACATAAAAATTAAGTCTAAAACCTAAGAGAAACAAAAATAACCTAAGAATAATATTTACAAGTATACAACTCAGAAAATTTAGTTTTGAAAGATAGATGCACAATTAGGGTTTAAAAAATTAAAATTTCTTAACCTAGGGTTTCATCATCCCGAAATTATAGGAAGAAGGGCCAAAAAAAGCCTAATTTCTTCTATGTGATTTTTCTTCTATTTTTCTACTCTACTAAGAAGCATTTTTGTTCTATGTAGAAGGTTGTCTCCTAGTTTGGATGATAGTCTAAAAGTAGCTATTTACTATTGGTTGTATCTCTTATATCTTAATAGAATGAAATAGAATTTAAGGATAAAGACAAACACATTAAGGATAAAGAACACGTCAAAACCCTTACCTTATCATTGTCCTTTCGCTAGATCCATTCACCCATATAGCTTGATAAGAGTTGTCCACGAGATGCATTTCCATTACCAAGACCTGCATAAATCATGAAAGACAGATTTTTTATATGAGTAAATAATATATAAGAAAATAAATAGTCATTTAAACACTACTACAAAGTTTCGTAGAAATCAATGAACCGTGAAATGTTAAATTTATTAACATTTTTTAAGAAATAGACATGCATTTAAAAATTTACAACCATCTTTAATACATAGTAATAAAAGAGTATTTATACCTTATTGAGTTCCTATCTGTTTCGAGAATAGTTTTATATTCTCTACTGAACATGGCCAAACATGTGAAGGTGGAAGCTCATATGGTCCCTCCCACCCCCACATTGCTCTCAATTCCCCATACCCAATAAATGATGTTGTTTACATAGAAAACATATAAACATTCATGCATAACTAGGCTAGTCATCAAAACATATAGACATACAAACATTGAAGCATAATGAGGCAATTCATATAAACAATGTTTTAGAATAACAACATCGATATACATCCAAATACAACTCATGAATTTATACATCTACTTTTTCTTTTATTTCTATTTTTTTGCATTGTAATAACTGACGATAATTGGGATATTATCATCATCATTTGGTGGAATATGTACAAATCCATGTCCTGCTAATGTTTGTGTTTCCATGCCCTCATGTATCATACTTATTGTAAGTCATTGAGTAGGGCGTGGAGGCAGTTCTGAAGGGGTGTGAACTGCAACAACGAAAATGGGCATATCGATATGTTGAAATATTATTGAAATTAATAGTTCATCATTTTGATTAAAATTACAATATTGCTATTTACCTGTCTGTGTAGCTGTGACAACTGGTGTGTTGATTGTTTCTCTAATTGATAATTCCTCTTGCGGTTCACCCTCCTGAGCATCACGGTCTTCCATTGAAAGAAGAAAATTTATAAGTATATGTCATAATCACAGTAGATATTTCTATTTCCAAAGCACACATACCAGAATGGCCACTCTTCTCTCCACTATCATGGGACATGCACACCCCAACATCAGCTGGTATGTGCTGAGTACCGTTGGATTCACTGTTGCAGTTGTATTGTTGCTTAAAAGAAAACATAAATATTTAGTTATGGGAGATATAATCAAAACTGAATACACTTTAATAGCATACTGCAATGATGTCCTTATTCATTTTATTTACTTGCATCTGCGTCATTGGAGAGATTGGAGTCTTCCCTAAGCTTTTCCGATCTTCAATGACACTTTTAAAACCATACTTGAAACCAAACTTTAGGTCTTCCTCAGTGGCAGCATATTGGAATGTATTTCCCTGCAATGCATAACGCATATAAAATTTCCAGTATCAAAAACAGATATTTGTTCGCAACTTTCAAATAAATATTCCCCACAGTTAATCATTTAATTCTTACAATTCAGGCTCTTAGTTTTCTATAGCCACCCTGGCCCAGCCTATGTTGTCCATGCTTTTCCACTCTAGCCTTGGTTTCTTTGAAGGTGTCCGGTAGCCTATATATGAAAATTTTGAAAAATGTTAGATATCAGAATTCTTGCTTAAAACAAAAAGGAAAAAAATAAATGAGCATATTTCACTAAAAGGATGATATGTGTTGTACCTTTCTTTTCCAGGCCGTGGTTGTTTTCCTTGTATTTTTAGCAAGTTATCATTTTCATCCTCTATGAGTGCCTTCCACTATTTCTCCGGAACCATGGGAGGGCACTCATGCTTGAGGTCAAGTTGCAATTTATCCCTATATTGGGCTCTGGTATATTTTAAATTCTCGTCGGCTAACTTTGCAACCACTTTCTTGTTGAATGTATTTCCGAAGAAGTTTACCATGTGGTCTATCAATACATCTCTCTTTATGCTATCTTGGCTATTCCACCGTGTGCGAATGGTGGGGCCAAACAACTCCAATGCGTTGTCAATCAATTTCCTGTAGAAAACATTGTTTCCTACAAAAATGTGTAATCCATTAATTTATAATAATTTCAGCATATGTCCATTTCAATTTAATAATTTAAATGAATAAATTAATCAATAAATACATGCAATATTTTGAATCTTGATCGGAACACAAGTGTCATCCACCAAAAAGGTGAGATCTAGTGATCCGGTGCTTTTAACTCGTGTTGCTCCAGGAAAAGTTTACTGGTCATCTACAATAGGTTCATCTCCGTAGTCATGTGGAGTCCTAGGCTCAATCTCATCATGCTTCGGCATGTCATGCTGATCAAAATCAGTGTCCTCATTAATGGATTCAAGGCCAACTGGAGGAGTGTCAAAAATACTCATTGGTACATTTCTTTGTTGGCGTTGTTGCTGCATTGGAGCATCACTGCTACCTATACCTGTCTCGGCAGTTTCTCTAGCCACAGGTTGTAAAAAATCCTACAAACGAAAAAATTTACTTTATCATATCACTTGGAAAAATAGAAAACATAATATTAGATATGAAATCATGTCATAGCTTAAAAACATATGTGAAGATGACACTTAACCCATAATATTTTATTTGTTCTTTCATCTCTTCAATCCTTTCCCTGATCTCCTATGTCATGGGGCTTATGCAAGCCAAGGAAATCATTCTATGTTTTCCTTTTTTAGGGGCTTCTTTATAGTATCCATAGGGTCTATGGAATAGTAAATTTCATCCTCAACCTCCTCATCACCCAGATCAAGTGCACTGGGCTAAATTCATCAAACAATAAAATTAAGAAAAATAATTTTAACATCATTCAAACATTGTTATTGTAATGAAATTTAGTTACTATTAAGAACTAACACTTACTTGATGTGGTGTTGTGGTTGGTGACTTCCCACGGTCACCTTGTACTAATCTAATTCTAGTGGGTGATTGTCCATGATCACCTTAGACCGTGGAAGAAATAGGTGCCTTTCCACAGTCCCCACCTTGACATGATAAATCAATCAATAATTCACCATAAGCATAGAAAAATGTGAATGTCAACATTGAAAATTGAATGCTAACAGAAAAATCGAAACATTTAGTTATTATATTTAACACTTATTTGACGGTGCACAGAGTATGACCTTGCACGGTCACCCTAGACCATGGAAGCAGTAGGTTCCTTTCCACCGACGCCACCCTGACACAATAAATCAATAAATAAACGTTATGAAAATAATTGTAACATAATAAAAAATGAGATATTGCAATAATATTTATTTTTACCTCAAAAATAGAGGACACACGTTCTGTTCCATGACGAACATCGACAGACCCTTGCCACATTGTAATAAGCATGATGTCACATGGAAATATTTTTGGGTTGGAGTTTATAGTTATTGTGGTTAGATTTTTAACATTAAGCTAGCATCATATTAGGATCTTTTAACTGAGAGAATAACAAGCACAACAATCAAACACAAGAGACAATGAACACAATGTTTTGCCTCGGGGAAACCATAAATGGAGAAAACCATACAACTTCCCCAGAGATAGAATCAACACCAAAAGTAAAACCCAAAACAGTAAGATGATCTCCTGACAACAGTAACCTTCTTTCTTCCTATCCCCAGTGTCTTCTTCTTCCTCAGCTATGTGCTACAATTGAGTGTGAGTGAGTGTGTGATAAATAGAGAGGCTAGCTCTCTATTTATACTAATTCTCGACTTGACTAAACCCTACTAGGGCCGACTTCTCTAGGAGAATCTAATAACCCTAGTACCCTGGAACTATGGGGACTTTAACCCTTGAACAATAGGAGGTTTACCCACAATGACTTGACATGACTTGTTTACATTATAGAACCTCCTGATAGGAACATTTGGGGCATGACATGACTTAAATACATTATGGACACTTCCCGGAATAAAAATCGGGCTACAAGACATAGATACATAGGTGAATACATTCCAAAGTTACAAATACATCTGTTGATGTATATGTAACTTCGAAATGTATTCTTATATGTATTTTATATATTGTAACCCGATGTTTATTCCGGGATGTTTCTATTATGTATTTGAGTCATATTGTCTTACCCCGATGTTTCGATCGGGAGGATTATTAATGTAAACAAGTCTTGTCAAGTCATTAGGTAAGTCCCCACAGTTTCGGGGCACTTGGGTTATTATACACTAATTAAGGTGTAGGCTCGAGTAAGTAATTGTAAGTTAATCCTACATGGTTGATTG
>LPNX010089242.1:217511-232291 GCA_001517045.1 Pseudotsuga menziesii | reverse complement strand
AGCAAAGAAGAATGAAGACTTGTTCCAAAGAACAAGTGACGACAGTTCAAAGACAAAGAATAATATGACGAGTGCAGTGACATCATTGATGCAGAAACTTCCATTCACCAAGAAGAAAGGGAAGACCAATTCAAGAAGAATGATGTGAGGGCACAGTATCGAGACTTGAAGAGAAGTTCATAGTTCCATCATGCAGTAGATGGAAAAATGGTGGGATACAAAGCAAGATTCGTAGAATGAGGCTTCTCACGAAAGGAAGGCCTAGACTACGAAGATACATTTGTAGCCAGTAAGAGTTGAAACAAATACATGATGAGATTGATGAAGATATTAACCTTGGCTAAAAGGTTGAAGATGAAATTATATACACTAGATGGATGCATAGAATACTAGTAGCATAGGAAGCTACTTGTCACTCCGGTACAGAATGTTTTCAGTGCATAGAGCACAGAAGACAGAGGGAGTATGATGCTCCGCTTCAGAGGGAGTGACTACATAATATCTTGAGGTTCGACATGGTACAACAGGATGAGCAGATTACTGATGACTCTAGGCTTTACTGAGAGTAAAGTGGATTCCAACCTTTGCTCCAAAGTTGAAGGTGGAAGACCAGTGATGCTCCTGTTATGTGTCGATGCACTATTGTTCTAGGTATGGAGGTGTGGCAGAGTATAGATGGAATATTCCTTAGACAAGGGAAGTATGAAGTATAGATCCTGAAGAGGTTCAGGATGATGGACTGCATGGCCACACCTATGGCATCGAACCTAAAGCTATTGAGTGATGCTTGTTAACACCCAAAAATGGTTCACTGCCTCATTTGCCCCATTACATGGCTCATTTGTCCATTTTCCTACCATATTTCCATCAAAAACCCATAAAACCATGCAAAAAGCCTCCAAAAGGCCATAAAACCCTCTTTTCAGCTAAAAATATCCAAAATTCCTTCAAAAAAGCAAAAATATCCAAAAAGGAAGAAAAAATATTAAATAATGAGGAAATGAGGAAAAAACCCTAAATAGCTGAAACCCTAACCCTAAAACCGCATGGTTTTCAATTATAAATAAGGGGTGGAAACCCCTTATTCCAAATCCACAATCACAAGTATCCTGCCTCTCCCAAAATTGCTCGTGAAACCATAGCTCACCATTGAAGCTACTTTCACCGTGGGAGCCCCTTTTGGCCCATTTCCACCATTGGAGAAAGAGAAGAAGCAGCTTGAAGCTCGGAGCTACCGACTCGGATCACCGCAAAAGGGCTTCACCAACCTTCACATTGAAGGTCAGATTAATACAAAATTACTATTCACCTTTTACTGTTTTGTTTAATGAACTTGTTTAGATTTAATTTTCATTATTGTTTAGCATCTTTTTACTTCAAGTTATAGCTTTTAATTCATATTTCATTGAACTTCTACTAAGGAATCCATTGTCCTTAGTAGGTACTCATTCGTACAAGCTAGGGCTCAAACCCTAGCAACAGTTTTGGCGACTCCGCTGGCTTTTTTAGTTATTTTATTTTCCGTTTTTTCCTTTCGGCTGTCACTTTCAGCTGCCGCCGACCGTGACTTTCAGACCCATAACCGCGTCCCGACTGCGTCTTTTCCTCTTTTAGCCGCGACCCAACCGCGCCTGTCCAGCCCTTATCTGCGACCCAAACGCGCCTGTTTCGGCCAAACCCGCGGTCCGACCGCGGCTGTCAGCCAGAAAACCGCGATCTGAGCGTGCCTGTTTCATCCAAACCCGCGGTCCAACCGCTGCTGTCATCCAGAAAACCGTGATCTGAGCGCACCTGTTTCGTCCAAACCCGCGGTCTGACCGCCGCTGTCAACCAAAAAACCGTGATCTGAGCACGCCTGTTTCGTCCAAACCCGCGGTCTGATTGCTGCAATTTTTTGCTATTTTCGACACCAGCCCCTTTGCTGCCATATTTCCTACACCTGCACAGCCATCTGTCCTACCTGCAGTCTTGCAGCCTTTTCTGCACCATTATTCCTGTTACCTTTTTACAGCATTGTTTTCAAAAAAATTCAGTATTGCTTATTCAGATAATTTTGCATGATAAAACTTTTTAATTCAGTATTATTGATATTTACGAAGTCGCCCTGGCACTTCTTTTCTGGGTTTATAACCTCACAAGCACACAATCTGTCATCTAAATCAAGTGAGACCTAAAAAATACTTAACTCAACCAACATTCTAACCCCACTTGGGGAACATAAAAGAATTTTTGTAGTTAGGTAGGATCAAGGGGATAGGCTTCCAATAACACCCCTTGGTTATTTACACTTGAGACATAGTTGTTGTCCTTTAGGGAACCAAAATCCCCTAGTATTTTTTGACACGGTCACAACCAGATTATCAGAAGGCCTCTCCCTTAGGAGGGTTGAAGCCGTGAGATTGGTTCCGAAGGTCTGAGTGGAATACCGAACTCCATTCAGTAACTGAAGGGCTACCTTTCGCAGTTCTCAGAATATCCCTGTATAGGGAATATTGCGGTTAAAGGACTAAGCGGCAGATTTACCTTTCTGGACGTGTCATGAACGGGGTATCTTAGTTGCCATTCTTCTAGGATTTGACTACCCGGTGTCCCTCCCGGTAGGGGGATACTTTAGCCACTTGACTTTACTCTTCATATTGTCTGACTTGGATTTCATCACCTTGCAGAGGATATGTCTAGTTGAGTCATAATACTACTATTTAGGTGTTTGCATGCTCCCTTACCTCCTTTTGGTTTAGTGAGTCCACCATTTTTTATTTTTTGTAGGCAACCTGCTATTTTTTGGTATTCTGACCATTTCTGTTGATACTCCACCTGTTGTAGCACGCAGTTACAGTGGGTGTTTTGAGTTGTTGTTGGCCTGAGCACCCCATTTGTTAAAGCTCTCCTTCTGCACACTCGGTTGCATTAGAGTTTTTTGAGCTGTTTTGTAGTTACCTCAACCCACACAGATTTGACATCATTTTATCACCATTGCTTCCCCGAGACATTCTCGGCGCCTCAGAGGCGATCCCCCACAGCACGGATCACTTGATACCACTCATCGTAGATCTCGAGCCTTGTCACTTGACTCCACTCGTCAGCGGCATAGGACTCCGTCACCAGATTCTGACGCCCCTTATTTTACATCAGAATCAGAGCCTGAATCCGAGAACACCCTTTACACCGCCCCTACTAGTCCCATGGCTGGCGTGAATCCCACTCGCTTAATAGGAGGGACCGTTGGTGGCACATCCACCACTACATCAGTTATCACACCTATCATGGGTATTCCCTCCACGGGAGGCCCATCTTCCATTCCCCTCACCGTACCTATTCCCACAGTGGGAATACCTATTCCCACTCCATTAGTGGTTCATACTACCCATGTTGGTGCAGGACCGTCCCATACCACCTTAGTTCCCCCACTTGGGGGTAACCTCCCTCACATGACCCCTCCACTTGGGGGCATGGGCCCCAACTTGATCCAACCCACAACCGTGTCACACCCTTCGTCCAGTTTGCCATACATGGCTAGCATCAATCTACCTGACCTAGCCAGATTAACCAACGACCCCATCCGACACGACCCTGCGTGGCCCCACATGCCTACCAAGCTCCCCTCTGACATCCCTAAGTTCGAGGGTAAGGCAGGTGAGGACCCACAGAACCATATCATGTCCTTCCATCTATGGTGTTCCTCAAATTCCATAGTAGACGACTCCATTCGCCTCCGTTTATTACAGCGCACTTTCACTGGCTCTGCTGCCAAATGGTATATCGAGCTGCCCCATGGAACCCATGCCACCTTTACATCCCTGGCCTCGACCTTCCTACAGTTCTTCCAGTTACCTGTATGCTATGACGCGGGCGTTGAGATCCTCCTATCTTGCCGGCAGAACACGGCTACCCATATCATAGACCACATTCACGAATGGCGGCGACGCCGTAGCCTATGCAAAATCAAGTTAGATGACCGGATCTTCTTAGATTGGTTCCTCAAATCCCTCCTTCCGCTCATTGCTAAGGATGTGGCAGCCGAAAGACCCCAATCGGAGGAAGAGGCTATCCTTAAAGCCCAGCAGTTCGATCTTATTTACGCCCAGTCGGGTTATATTTATACCATCATACCTGACACCCCTCGCGGCGATCCCTCCCAGCATGATGCGCCTGGGGCATCCCACGCTGCCGACGGCATCATTGAACATCTCTCTTCGCAGCCTCAACCATTTTCCATAGCCCGTCCTACCCTTGGCCCTGAACCTTCGCGGGCTATATCACAGTCTGGAGCAACCAACTCGTATGCTCAAATGCCACATCAAAACCATTCCCATGGACCCTCATGTCCACCTCAGTGTTTCAGCCAGATGACTTCCGCTTACCCCCCCCCCCCCCTCGATCGCACATCAGCCCTACTATCACCAGCAGGCTGCACCAGCACTTGCGCCGCCACAAGCCCAACCCCATTATTATCAGCCACAGCCAGCCCCTGCGGCAAACCCACAACCCGCTCCACAGCTCTACCAACAACCCCCTCAAGTAGCTGCACCAGTGCAGCCACCACCTCCATATTATCCACCGCAGCCCACTCCCGCACCTGCGCAAACTCAGAATCCACCTACTACCCAAGGGCAGGTTTACGCCCAAGAAAACCCGCCGCTAAACCAAAACAACCAACGCAACCAGGGCCAACAAAACCGAGGCAGAGGCCGCAATCATGGGAACAACCAACAGACCGAGCAAGCTGGTCAACACCCTAATCCCCCCGCTAATAATAACGCGGCCCCTACCAACCAAAACCCTGATCGCCCGCCCAAGCAGGCTAAAAACCCTAATTTGCGAACAAACTATCCTTGTTCTGTTTGCGGGGTCTATGGCCACTACACCTATTTTTGTCCACTTATGGAGCGAGTCCAACAACTTTTGGCTGCTGATAGACTACGCCAAGGACAGGTGGCTCCTCAAGCACCACCCAATCCCCCACAACCTCAGCAGCCACCTTTGGTGCTACAAAACCCCTTACCAAACCAAGGCTTAGTGAACACTGAACCATTGGCTCCCCCTCTAGCCAACGTGCCCATCCAACAAATCACTTACGCGGCTCCTGATCAACCCATATTTGACTCAGGTACCCACCATCTGTTGATGATGTCCTCCGATGAGGTCAACCTCCAGACTCGGCGGAACTAATATGGCTCCACCCCGGAAGCCCCTCCTGCCAATAACCCCATTAACGCTCATCCCACTGATCAGGCATTACGTATACCTCCACCTCCACTAGATGGTGCTCCCAAAACAGCCCGTTTCCCACTTCGCCGTATCAACAACAACCCCAATGCGCGGGCTGCATCTAACTACAACATTGTCGATGATTTAGCCCAATCCCCCGCAGCCATGTCTACGTTAGAAGTCTTGAAAAACTACCCTTCGCAGCGTAAGACTTTACTCTTAGGCATTGGAGCTATCGATCCAACTGATTCGCAGTTAATGGCATTTGATTTGGACCAATCCGAACCCCGCCTGCCTTCCAATTTATCATTCCAAGTTTCTGTTTCCATCCGAAATTTTGTCGTCCATCGATGCATTATTGATGAAGGTTCCTCTACATGTGTCATGCCCATCTCCATCTGGCAGAAAATGGGATCCCCCCCTCTCCAGTAGTCCTCTACGGCGTTGCGAGCCTATGACGGTCGTTCAGCTCAACCACAAGGCCTATTGACCAATGTCCCCGTACAGCTGGCTGGCAAAACCGTCCTAATCAACATCGAGGTTATCAATGCACAGCTTGATTATAACCTTTTACTTGGCTGCAGCTACATGTATGCCATGCGAGCAGTCGCTTCTACCGTTTTTCGTATCATGATGTTCCCCCATGAAGGACGCGTGGTCACGGTTGACCAACTTACTTACCACGATCCCAATGCCCTTGCGGCGCTCGAAAATGTTCTCCCCATGGTGGAACAACCTATCTCGGGTGCCACCAACACAATCGTTTCTTCTATAGGGCCCGTACTCCCCATGGTGGAACAACCTATCTCGGGTGCCACCAACACAATCGTTTCTTCTATAGGGCCCGTACTCCCCATGGTTGAACAACCTATTTCGGATGCCACCACCTCATTCGTGTCTTCAGTGGGTCCCGAATTTTACTCGGATGCGCCAATGACCTCGACCTTCCCATCTATTCCACCCCCGTCTCCTACCACCGAAGTATCCGATCTATGTACCCTGTCCCACATCACGTGGACTCCTACTAATCAAACGCCTTTGTTGCCTAAACCCCCTTTGGTACCTAGTCACATTGGTGCTACACCCATTCATACCATTCCTTTCCTCTTCCCTCCCTCAGGAGTGGCTAGTGCCCCGGTCATGGCTACCCTCAACCTCCCCGGGTTAACCTTAGGATTACCCGTTTGGTATCTTTCGCCTCCCGTTCGTCCCCCGACACCAGATGTCGTCCTGCAACCAGTGCAACCCATTTTTACTACTAATCAACCACCTCCCAGTGTTTCTACCTTGTCATCCTCCGTGAAACCCCCCCCTCTTCTTCCCAAACCCACTGGGGGTAGAGGCCCCCAACCTTACACTGCTGTCCCACCCACTAAGACAGTCAAAAACCCCCCTGTGTTTTGTGCTCCTCCCAAATGCGTGCTATGCGATGAGTTGGGCCATGCGACTCACCTATGTCCTCAGTTACCAGTATTAAAGGAGTACATGCAAATGCTCGACGATGACCCCACCATCCCGGTTGTCCATCTAGATCCAACCCCTACGCCTCGCGACAAATCCCTGTGCACTAACCACTCCTGTGCCTTATGCGATGTTTACGGGCATTACTCCCATCACTGTCCTGATCTCCCCGAGTACAGGCTAGCTCTCTTTGATATGAACAATCTGGAACTTGAGATGGCAGCACTCATTATTGAGTAAATCCATTCCCCGGTCTCTTCCCCTTCCGAAGAGGTTAATAGCACTCTCTTTGAGATGAACAATCTGGATCTCGAGATGGCACGCCTCACCATTGTGGATATCCACCCCCGGGACTCTCCCTCTTCCGAAGAGATTAATACCATATATATGATCTCTTCCGTCACTACACCCCCATCAATCGATTTGACGAGCCAAACATTCTGTACGGATGAGGAAATTCTCGAAGCTCTCACTACCCCAGATTATCCTTGGGATGACATGCACCATCGTTCCTACTTCTTCCCAGATGAATCTTCCTCTAACACTGCTACCCAATTTGCAGTCGAGTCCAAAGACTTCCTTCCCCCCAAGGTCGACTGGTTCAAAGACCCTATTCCTACTCCTGATGCCTTCGAAGAGGGTAACATGGCCAACATCTCACCTGTCATCAAAATTGATATTGCTGCCCCCGGAGGCACCCCCGAACTCATCGCTTTAGGAGCATCTTGAACTGAGCAGGAGATCGAGGAATACAAAACACTCTTCAAAGAATTCCGTGATGTCTTTGCCTGGTCCTATACCGAAATGCCTGGTCTTGACCCTACCATTATAGATCACCACATTGACACATGGCCCGACGTACCCCCCATTCGTCAGAAACAACGTCCTATTCATCCCTCAAAACTCCCCGCTGTCAAAGCAGAGATTGAGAAGCTTCGTACGGCAAGATTCATTTATCCTATTGCCTATACCACCTGGGTTTCAAACCCTGTTCCTGTCAACAAGAAACAAGGCACCATTAGAGTATGCACTGACTTCCGAGACTTAAACCGTGCCTGTCCCAAAGACAATTTCCCCACGCCATTCATTGACCAGCTCATTGATGCGTGTGCGGGGCATGAAGTCCTCTCATTCATGGACGGTTTTTCCGAATACAATCAGATCCAAATCCAAAAGGAAGACCAGTACAAAACCGCTTTTACTACCCCATGGGGCACCTTTGCCTATCACGTCATGCCTTTCGGCCTCAAAAATGCTGGTGCCACATTCCAGCGGGCCATGACCTATTGCTTTCATGATTTGGTCCATATCCTGCTCATCTACCTTGATGACCTTACAGCTCGTTCTCGAAAACGATCAGACCACCTCAATGACCTTCGGCAAGTTTTTCTGCGTTGTCGCAAATATCAAATCCGCTTGAACCCACACAAGTGTGTCTTTTGCGTTTCGGCAGGCCGATTGTTAGGTTTTATCATTTCCCAGAAAGGAATTACTGTTGATCCCCTGAAAGCCCAAGCCATCTTAGACCTTCCTTCTCCTCGAACGCTACGACAACTCCAAAGTCTGCAGGGGCGATCCAATTTTATTCGACGCTTCGTTCCTGATTACGCCACAACTGTTCACGGTTTCTTGCGCCTGCTCCGTACCCACGTACCCTTTGTCTGGGACGCGCAAGTAGAAGCTGCATTCGCAGACCTCAAGAAAGATCTCACACAAGCCCCCTTGATCTCCCCTCCGGATTTCTCTCAGGACTTCATCCTCTACGTCTCGGCATCTGAACATGCTGTGTCCGGAGTATTGGTTCAAGAAGACACCTCACGCCAAGAACATGTCATTTACTACGTCAGCCAGACCTTGTCCGGCCCACCCCTACGTTACCCATATGAGGAGAGACTAGCCTTAGCCATGGTATTTTCCGTCCAAAAATTGAAACACTACATTTTACTTAGTCATACTACAGTTGTCGTCGATTCTAACCCCATGGTATATCTCTTAAACCGGCGTCTCCTGCAAGGTCGTGTGGCTAAATGGGTCATTATCCTCCAAGAATATGACCTCACATTCCGAACACCTAAGAGCACTAAAGCCCTTGCACTTTCCCAGCTCATCACTGATCTCCCTTTCTTCATCCCGGCCCCACCTATCTCCGAGGAGTTACCCGATAATCACTTGTTCACCATCTCGTCCGAAGACCCGTGGTACGGTGATATCTTGTTATACCTGTGCACGCAAAAGTTTCGACCCACCGTCACTCGTAATGGACGTCATTGTATCCGTCATCATGCCTCTCGCTACCTCCTCATCGGAGATGTCCTTTACCGGTGAGGAATCGACACGATTCTTCGTCGTTGCCTTACACACGAAGAAGCTGAACATGTCCTTAATGATTGTCATAGCAGTGCCTACGGCGGCCATTTCTCAGGAATGACCACTGCCCAAAAGGTCGTCCGCGCCGGATACTACTGGCCTACACTTTTCACTGACTGTATCACTGCGGTCAAGCATTGCCATAACTGCCAACTTTTTGCCCGCAAAGCCCGGACACCACCTGCTCCGCTACACCCAGTCGTCACCGTTGGTCCCTTTTGTAAGTGGGCCATCGACTTCATGGAGTGTAGACCCACATCTACGAACGGCCATAAGCACATCATAGTTGTCGTCGATTACTTCACCAAATGGGCAGAAGCCATGCCCACCTTCAACTGCACCGCTGAGACTGCTGCCCATTTCTTTTTTAACCATGTCATCACTCGATTCGGGGTCCCTAAACAGTTAGTCTCAGACCATGGATCACACTTTGAAGATTCCGTTTGGCGTGAATTATCCACCTTCCTCAAATTTCAACACCAGTTTTCCTCGGCTTACTACCCTCAAGGGAATGGTCAAGTCAAAGCTGTTAACAAAATCCTCAAAACCATACTCCAACGTACTGTTGATCGGCATAATTCCAACTGGCACCATATGCTTTTCCCTGCCTTATGGGCTTACCGTACCTCCACCAAAACCGCCACCGGTTTTACCCCATTTCATTTAGTTCATGGTGTAGAGTCTGTCCTCCCCATCGAGTGTCAGATACCTGCCTTACACATCGCCGTTGAGCTTCTCCCCGATACCTCCCCCCTTGAGCACCGTCTGTTATCCATCGAACAAGCCGATGAAGATCGTCGTGCCACCCTCCAGAACATCGAGGCTGCCAAAATCCGCTCCCAAGCCAGTTATGACAAGCATCTTCACCCTCGAACTTTCCACGAAGGGGACCTCGTCCTCGCCTATGACCAAGCCAACGACAAAAAAGGTAAAGGAAAGTTCGAATCCATGTGGCAAGGCCCTTACATTGTGCAGACTTGCCTAGGCAGGGGGGCATACGTTTTAGCCAACTCTGAAGGCCAACCTTTACGCAACCCCCGTAACGGGTTGTACCTTAAACGTTTTTACCCATAACTGAAGCCGCGACCTCATTGGTCCGCATTGTACAGTTTGCTCTCCTTCTTTGTTTTTTACCTTATTTACCATAATCTCACATTCATCGTCTTTGCATGCCCACAGATGGACCATCTTCCACCTCGTTACATTGGCTACGCTGATGGGGCAAGCCGCTAGTCTCCCAACCTGGCTTCTGCAGCATGGGTCTTGTATTCCCCTTCCAACGAACTGATTCACCTTGACGGAACATGTATAGGCGCTGTTACCAATAACCAGGCAGAGTATGATGCCGTGACCGGTCTCCTGACTGCTACCCTCCAGATGGGCATACGTCACCTTCAGGTGTTCTTAGACTCCCAGCTACTTGTCTCCCAGCTCAACAACTGCTACCAGGTGTGCGATCCTTGCCTCTTTAGAAAATTCCTGCGTACAAAACAACTTAGCCGACAGTTTGAATCCATCACATTCACGCATGTCCCCAGAGCTCAAAATAGTGTCGCAGATCAAATGGCCAATAACATCCTAGATTGGCATATCAATCACACCATATAACATCTCCATCATGCATCATAGCATCTCATCCAACCATATAAAAAACCAAAAAGACTGCATTGCATCAACATTTGCATTCATATACATAAACCATAAAACCACATTTGCATCCATAGGGGCATCCACGTGCCTAAACATACATAAATCATGTCACATAAAATTAAATACACAAGGGGCATCCACGTGCCTAACATCCTATACTACTTGCATCCACGTGCAATACAAACATATAATACATCATCAAGCACATCCACGTGCGTACAAAGGATAAAACATCATCAAAGTGCATCCATGTGCATAAATATATATATATCAAACCCAAAAATATATACATGAGCTATACATGTCCTGAGTACCCCTGTACTCAGCTATACAAAACAATGTATGTACAATCCTAAAGCCTCATAAGGTACAGGCCGTAGCTACAAAAAATCGGGGAGAGCCCCCTACTCTCCCTAATGAGAGTCATAACCTGGGTCACTGCCAGTATCCGCAGCCTCTAAGTCCTCCCCCTGCTCCTCCTCCGGTGGGTCCTCATCCCGTCTGGGCACCTGTGCCCGTGCCCTATCCGCCAATAGGGCCACCCGAATCGCAATCCCTCTAAAATCACGCGGTGCCCCCATACACTCCTGAATCACCTCCTGATCCAGGTCCCGCCATCCCACATCAGTCACTCCCTCTAGCAACCACTCAAACAACACCCGTACAGACTCCAAAGTCCCCTCGGCATCTGGACGCCGCAACTCCCCTCGCCCAGGTAAAGCGGGAATGCCTACAGTCCCTCTACGTGGCACATGTCCTGGCGGCGGCCTCGGACCCACATCTGCAATCCACTGGTCAGATCGTCCAGAAATGACAACTCAGCTCTGGTCCACTGTACGCACGAACCAAAGTCCAATAGTCAAATGACACATGTCATGTTGGGCCCACTTACTATTTATAGTCCGTTGACCTTTTCTTGTTTTGGATTTTCTGAACCCATACGGAGTCCATTTTTCGAACCGTTTCCACCATTGGAATCAGCATGACGAGACCATCATAATGGTGCCCTCGTTGCGTTCTTTTTTGCTACATCATTTTTTGCCCATTTTTTAGACACCACTAGTCGCCTCGGTTACGTCACACTTCGGCCGTTCTCCGTTTTTAATACTTTTTATATCGCCGGATTCATTTTTCCAAGATCGTGATAATGCTTGAGATCATTTCTCGCTCTCACTTGGTACAATTGCAACATTTCGTCCCTACACCTTGCCGCATTGATTTGCGCGCCACATCGGCCGTCATCAGATTATTTCACACTTTTTACATGAGCCATCCACTCCTGTCATACTGCAAATGTTTCGTTCTTTTGCCTCCATTCATTAACCCCGCAAGGAGGCCCACCAGTGTTCCCCCCCACCCTCAGTCCTGGTCATCATAAATACTCCTTGATTGAACACTTCCTCCTTGCCTGGCCATTTATTTAGAGTCTTCTTATTTGCTTTCAGACTCCTTAAAATTGAAAGCAACCACGAGCATGTACTATCGTGGGCTCATAAAATCCACACGACAGTATCATTCCATTATTTCAGAGTCTTCTTATTTGCTTTCAGACTCCTTAAAATTGAAAGCAACCACGAGCATGTACTATCGTGGGCTCGTAAAATCCACACGACAGTATCATTCCATTATTTCAGAGTCTTCTTATTTGCTTTCAGACTCCTTAAAATTGAAAGCGACCACGAGCATGAATTGTCCTGGGCTCGTCAAAATCCACATGACAGTACCATTTTAATATCCACACTTCTTCAAGTTCCCTAACCCATGAAGCAGTCCCCCCGCGCCTCTTGGCACTATGATCGATCATCTCGGCAGCACCCCCAATCAGGTCGCCTTTGTTCAGAGTATTCTGCAATCTCCTACCATTTTACCACAGCTTGAGTCTACCTCAGCCCATTCCCCCTCAGATCCTATACCGCTATGATCCCTTTCCCACCAGCCAGTCTCATATGCTGCCCGACCAGCCCCGCCATCATACTCTGAACAAAGGAAGTTTGATTCCACCCACTCTACTTGCCCAGTTATTCCCCCCAGTTTATCACTCCTGCCATCAGTACTATCACAGTTCGGTTTTTTACCTCGCGCTCCTGTCAAGGAAACATCATTGCCTTGATATTTGCAGGTCTCCCTCTGTCGACGACAGCCCCTCTATTCCAGAGGATAGACCCAGAGGCCCCTGTGCCTTGGACTCATCACCATCTGTGGTGAGTGCCTACGGACCATTTTGGGAGGAGTCATCATTGCCTCTCCGAATAGTTGTTTCTCACATGCTCGACTTCAGCACCTTAATCGCATCGTTGAGAATCGCGCAGGATGAATATCCATTCCACTATTTGTCGAAGACCCCAGATTTCCCCTGACTCTAGCACATTGGTGAGTCACTTCGGAACGACCAGTTATATGTTCCCATGGATATCCGGGCTGCGTTGGAGATTGTATTCGGAAGCCATCCAGTTCCATGGTTCCTTGAGTACCCAGTTCAGTTCCAGATCAGTGTACCATTGCAAATATGACCGCTGTCACTTTGATACACCAGCTCCTCAGTTCCTATGGAACCACATTCCGTAGCACTGCTGTCATTCCAGTACATCAGTTGTTCAGCTCAGACATGGTCAGCCCAGCAGTATATTCCAGACTTGTGTCCCCTCTGGACACTTATGATATACACAGTGGTTTTCTATGTATCCTGCAGGTCCCTCTTTTCGGGCCTCACAGTTATTTTTATGTATCTTGATACGAGCATGGGAATGACCGTCTCGTCCAAATTATCAGATGATTCCTTCCCTCCAGCAACAACAATGAATATGACTTATGATGTCCATCGGCCATACGATGAGCTCCTTCCCTCGCACATCAGGGGGCAATCTGTTAACACCCAAAAATGGTTCACTGCCTCATCTGCCCCATTACATGGCTCATTTGTCCATTTTCCTACCATATTTCCATCAAAAACCCATAAAACCATGCAAAAAGCCTCCAAAAGGCTTAAAATGCCTCCAAAAGGCCATAAAACCCTCTTTTCAGCTAAAAATATCCAAAATTCCTTCAAAAAAGCAAAAATATCCAAAAAGGAAGAAAAAATATTAAATAATGAGGAAATGAGGAAAAAACCCTAAATAGCTGAAACCCTAACCCTAAAACCGCATGGTTTTCAATTATAAATAAGGGGTGGAAACCCCTTATTCCAAATCCACAATCACAAGTATCCTGGCTCTGCCAAAATTGCTCGTGAAACCATAGCTCACCATTGAAGCTACTTTCACCGTGGGAGCCCCTTTTGGCCCATTTCCACCATTGGAGAAAGAGAAGAAGCAGCTTGAAGCTCGGAGCTACCGACTCGGATCACCGCAAAAGGGCTTCACCAACCTTCACATTGAAGGTCAGATTAATACAAAATTACTATTCACCTTTTACTGTTTTGTTTAATGAACTTGTTTAGATTTAATTTTCATTATTGTTTATCATCTTTTTACTTCAAGTTATAGCTTTTAATTCATATTTCATTGAACTGCTACTAAGGAATCCATTGTCCTTAGTAGGTACTCATTCGTACAAGCTAGGGCTCAAACCCTAGCAACAATGCTTCTTCAGAGACGGTTGATACTACGATGTATCGTCAAATGATTGGGTCCTTGATGTACCTGAGACCAAATATTTGCTTTGCTGTGAACACATTGAGACATGTTCACCTGATGGTTGCAAAGCATGCAGGGGTACAGTTTATTATGGGCTCAAGTACGATGCGAATCTGAAGATTAACCTGGAGGGTTATGTTGATTCAGATTGGGCAGGCAGTGCCATCGACAGGAAGAGTACTTCATGATGTTGCTTCATTATGGGATCAGGTGTGATCTCTTGGTTTAGCAGGAAGCAATCCTGTGTGGCACTGAGTACAGCTGAATCAGAGTATGTCGCAGCTTGTTCAGCTAGTTGTGAGGCAGTATGGCTGCGGAAACTACTGTCTGATATATTTGATCTCTAGTTGGATGCTACATGTATACATTGTGACAACTAGAGTTGCATGAAGTTGTCAGAGAATCCAGTGTTCCATGACAGGTCAAAGCATATTGAGATCAAATATCACTATATTAGGGATA
>LPNX010089242.1:203327-216119 GCA_001517045.1 Pseudotsuga menziesii | reverse complement strand
GTCTCTCTATTTATCACTTGTGAATTACATCACTTGCTCTCTCAAGTGTGGCGCACCTTTGGAGAAGGAAATACTTTGGCTTGACAAAAGACAGAAGGCCGCTGTTGTGTTGGGAGGTCATCTTAATGTTTTGGGTTTCACATCTTGTGGTGATACTATCTTAGAGGAAGTTGAGGGGTTTTCTCCATTTATGGTTTCCCATATAAAAACTCTTTGTGTCTCTTGTCTCATGTGATGTGCTTATGTTATTGCTGTGCTTGTTATTCTCTCAGTGAAAATATCCTAACATAATGCTAGCTTAAATGTTGAAAAACTAACAACATCAACACTCCCTCTTAACTAGGAAGGTATTCTTTCGACACAATTTTCAGCACTGGTCTTCTTCTCTGTATTGACTGGATCATCTCATCATCATCATATTCAAGTTGTCTCCATCTTCAAGTCTTATTCTAAGTCATATTTGTCTTCAAGTCATCTTCTTATTCATGTCTTATTCATCACGGGATCTGGATCATCATGACTGCTAGAACATCACTGCTAGATCATCATCAAATCTATATCATCACTTTATCTAGATCATCATCAAGTTTGGATCATCATCACATCTGGATCATCACTTGATATGGATCATCATCAAGTCTAGATCATCATCATTGGTACTATCTCTCAATTCTTCTCGTCACAGGAAGTTCTACAGAGCCATCCCTTTTTCATGTTGGTTGTAGGCCTACCTTTCATGTAGGTCTTCATCAGTGCTTATATCTAACCCTAAGTCAGAATGTCTCACCTAGCTCTTACATCTGACCTCATCTTGTCATAAAAGCATTCCCAGCACTCACATCTGACCTCATCTTGTCAGAAAGGCCCATCACTCACATCTGACCATGTGTAAACACATTGCACCAGAATGGCTCAGCACTTATATCCGACCATGTGCAAACACACCGCATTGGAAAGGCTCAGCACTTACATCCGACCATGTTCAAAAACACCGCATCAGAAGGGCTCTACACTTACATTCAACCATGTTTGAAAACACCACATTGAAAGGGCTCTGGACTTACATTCGACCATGTTCAAAAACACCGCATAGAAAGGGCTCTTAGTCCCAGATTGAGGATTCTTGGTAACTGACCAGGTGCCTCCATTCTCCCAGAGAATGGCATTAGCCCTTATATATGATCAAGTGGGAACACATCCCTCAATCACATCAGAATGGCCATGCACTCACATCTGATCATGTAAGACTACATACTACATTCATATCAGAACGGCCCTCAGTCTGAGACTGAGTATTCCTGGTAACTGACCAGGTGCCTCCATTCCAAGAATGGCATTTAGCCCTTACATCTAATCATGTAGGGACCAATCCTACAATCACATCAGAATGGATTAGAACTCATATCTGACATGGAAGGACCCAAATCCTCTCACCATGACAGAATGGCTTAGCCCTTACATCTGACCATGGAAGGAACCTAATCCTCTCACCATGTCAAAATGGCTCTCGGTCTCATCATTTCCCCTTGGAGGGAACCTCTATCTAGAGAACACCAAGCTTCTCCCTGAAGTACTCAAACTTCACTCTAGCTAATGGCTTCATCAACACATAATCTATCTGTTCGTCCGTCGCAACATACTGGAGCTTCACTGCTCCTCTCTGCACCATATCCCTGATATAGTGATACTTGATCTTGATATGCTTCGACTTGTCATGGAACACTGGGTTCTCTGACAACTTCACACAACTCTAGTTGTTGAAATATATACAAGTAGCATCCAATTGGAGATCAAATAAGTCAGATAGTATCTTTCTCAGCCACACAACCTCGCAACTAGCTAAACAAGCTACAACATACTCTGCTTCAGTTGTAATCAGTGCCACACAGGATTGCTTCCAGCTAAACCAAGAAATCACACCTGATCCCATACTGAAGCAACACCCTGAAGTGCTCTTCCTATTGATGGCACTTCCTGCCCAATCTAAATCAACATAACCCTCTAGGTTAATCTTATTATTTGCCTCGTACTTGATCCCATAATCAACTATACCCTTTAGGTACCTCAGAATATGCTTTGCAGCAATCAAGTGAACATGTCTCGGATTTATCAGGAACTAGGTCAAGGTGTTCACAGCAAAGAAAATATCTGGTCTTGTGTTCATCAGGTACATCAAGGACCCAATCATCTGACGATACATCATAGCATCAACCACTTCTGGTGAAGCATCACTCAATAACTTCAGGTTCGATGCCATAGGTGTGGTTATGTCCTTGCATTCCATCATCCTGAATTTCTTCAGAATCTCTATTGCATACTTCCCTTTTCCAAGGAATATTCCATCCATATTTTGCCACACCTCCATGCCTAAGAAATAGTGCATCATACCCAAGTCTTTCATTTGAAACTCGGCAGCAAGTCTCCTCTTTGTATCAGCAATCAACCCACCCATACCTGTTACAAATAGATCATCTACATACAATAGGAGTATCACTGGATTTCCATCTTCAACCTTGTAGTAAAGGTTAGAATTTGCGTTACTCTTGGTAAAGCCCAAACTGGATAGAAAACCATCAATTCTATTGTACCATGTCTTGGGTGCCTGTTTCAAACTGTACAGGGCTTTCTTTAATCTACACACATGAGACTCCTTGTCATGTGTCTCAAAACTGAGTGGCTACTCCGTGACATACACTTCCTCTTCTACTACACCATTCAAGAAAGCAGTCTTGACATCCATCTAGTGCATCTTCCATTTCATCACTGTAGCCAGAGCAAGTACTAATTTGATGGAAATGTATCTGGCTGTAGGTGCAAAAGTTTCTTCATAATCTATTCCTTCTTTCTGGGAGAAGCCACAAGCAACAAATCTTGCTTTATACTTCTCTATGCTGCCATCTGCAGCATGCTTGATCTTGTAGATCCATTTGGAAGTTACAATGGACTTCCCTTCTAGTTTTGGGACAACATCCCAAACATCATTCTTCATGATCGGTTGATACTCTTCGATCATAGCATCCTTCCATTCTTTTCGTTCTACAACTTCTTCATAGTTGGAAGGTTCTTTGTCAATAATGTCACATAGCAAGGCTACATAACTGGAGCATGACCTAGTTCTCTTTCTTCCTCTAGGTGTTTCTTCTGAAGCTCCATATCTTTTGCACCTTGGATAATTTCACAACCCAAGCAGGTTTCCTCTTATGAGGATTCTTCTCCAGAGGTGGATCTATAGGTTCTTGAGGTTCTTCAAATTATCGATCTTCTTCTTGAATTTCTTCGTTCATGGTTGTGTCATGAATTCTGGGTTCTCTTGTTTCTTCAGGTTCTTCAATCGGTCTCTTCCTAGATTTGATGTAGGCTGAATATTCGTCAAAGTTTACATCTATGCTAATGTCAATCTTCTTGAATCATGGGAAGTATATTCTATAATTGTTTGAGCTTTCAGAGTATCCCACAAATATACCCTTCATTCCTGAAGGATCTAACTTCGTCCTCTTTTCTTTCAGAATGTGTATGTATACAGGACAACCGAATATTCTAAGATGGATGACTTTTGGTTTCTTGCTGGAGAAGAATTCTTCAGGAGTCTTGTTCTCAAGTACTCTGTGTGGAGTAGGGTTCTGTACATACACTGTTGTTCTTGCAGCTTTTTCCCATAGATGCATGGGAAGATCTTGATCATGAAGCATTGCTCTTGCAACTTCCATGATAGTTATATTCTTCCTTTATGCAATCCCATTTTGTTGTGGATTATAAGGAGTGGAAAACTCCCTCTTAATCCCTGAGTCTTTGCATAATTCTTTGAATTCATTTGAAGTGAATTCTATGCCATTATCTGATCAAAAGGTCTTGATCTTCTTTTCAGTGTGGTTCTCGATCAAGGCTTTGAATTCCTTGAACTTGCTGAATACTTCATATTTGTTCTTCATAAAGTATATCCATGCCTTTCTAGAAATTCATCAATAAAAGAGACATAGTATACATACCCACTTAATGAAATTGATGACATTGGACCGCATACATCAGAGTGGATGATTTCCAAGATTCCTTTTGCCTTGCTCTCGCTACTTGGAAATGTCTTCTTTGTGTTCTTCCCTTTCGCACATCCTTTGCATACTCCTTCATGTTTTGTCTGCATTTCTGGGAGACCTTCAACAACTTTTCTTGCAAGTGGTAGTGCTTTGTAATGCACATGTGGAAGCGTTCTATGCCAAAGCTCATTTGGTTCTACTGAGTCATGAACCAAAGCTTGTTCTGGTTGGCCCTTCAATTTGTATAGTCCTCATTCTTGTTCCCCAATCACTACTGCATCATCGAAAGAATTTCCTTTTGGCCACATGAGGACTTGTCCATCTACAAATGAAACCTACATTCCTTTTGCATCCAATGTAGATATGGAGAGGAGGTTCTTCTGTAGTCCAGGTACACTGAACAATACATCTTTCATTTTGATAGAATTTCCAGAGTCTAGCTTGTATGAGGATTCACCACTACCTTTTATTGGATATTGGTAGTCATCTCCGAGTTTCACCTTGTGAGGTGATTCATGTTCAGATAGTTTCACAAAGGATTCCTTGAATCCTGTCATATGTTTGGAAGCACCACTGTCTATAAGCCAATCATTGCTGCCATGTGTGATAGTTTCCGTGAGAGAGGAGATCACAACATATTCTTCATCACTTGAAGAATCATCACTGACTTGTCTATTTCTCTTTGTGGAAGGTTCATCATCCTATACAGCATGAGCATAATGCCTTCTCTTGTTTCCCTTCTTCTTGTGAGAGCTACTTTTGTTTCTAGGATAGTCTCTAGAAAAATGTCCTCTTTCATCACATGTATAGCAAATGTACTTAGACAAATCTCTAGGATTTCTAGAGTTATTCCTTTGATGAGAGTACTTAATTCTATGGTGGCTAGATCTGGTTTTCTTGGATTGTACTGTGAGAGCTTGATCTTCACTTCCCATCTTTTCTTCTCGAGCTTCTATCCAAGATTCTTCTTGAGAGCATTATTCCCATAGTCTACTGAACTTGACTAACTTCTTTCTGGCACAGATCCCTTGAATAAAGCAGTCCCATGATCTAGGGAGACCATTCAAGGTGGTCATTACAATCTCTGCATTTTCTACTTCTTCATCTACTGCTTCCAGCTATTCCTTAATCTGAGAAACCCTTGTAAAGTAAGACTGGATGGTCTCTGCAATCTGGATCTTTACATTCTTCAGTTGGTTTCTTAGAGTCATCTTTTGGTTTATGTTCTTCCCTTCAAAAAATTTGGTTAGGGCATCAAACATAGCTTTAGGTGTCTTTAGGGAAGACTCCCGTGGTATGAGGTGATCCTTGATTGAATCGGCAATAATCCTCTTTGCCATAACCAAATTGTTCTTGTGTAAGGCCTTAGCCTCATCTCCCTCTGCAACTGGAATCTCCTCATGGATGTAGGAGTCCAACTCATTTTCTTCGAGGACTAGGGAGATCCTATACTTCCAGGCTCGGAAGTTGTCAGCTCCCTCAAGATTTTCATCAAGCTTGGTATGATGAGACATATTAACTGAGAAACTCAAATGGAAATACAAAAGATTTAGATCTTACCAGGTCAAGATGTCGGATCTAGATTTGGAGATGAAATTATGCAGTGCTGGTTCAGGGGTAGATTAGGGTTTTGCTTTTTCAGAGTTCTGTCCAACCAAATGCTTTGATATTGATCCCTAAACTTTGATTTTAGGGAGGATATCAATCCAGGCCTTGGCTCACTGAAAAATTATACTTCTGTGGAAAGCCCTAATTTTCGGCAGTAGTGTCAGGTCCAAAACTGAAAAACCTCAGAATTGGATTATGCTTCAACAAAAAGATGCACCCTAGTGAGGAGAGTTATTCCAACCTTCTTTTGCTAAAAATATATGGAGAGAGATCCACAAAGTAGGAAGCCCTAGTTCCCGCAGCTGCATAGTGTATTCTTCTCATGTTAGTTTTGATACCATCTTAGATTTTTAACAATAAGCTAGCATCATATTAGGATCTTTTAACTAAGAGAATAACAAGCACAAAAATCAAACACAAGAGATAATGAACACAGTTTTTTTCCTCGGGGAATTCATAAATGGAGAAAACCCCGCAACTTCCTCAGAGATAGAATCGGCACCAAAAGTAAAACCCAAAACAATAAGATGATCTCTCGATAACAGTAACCTTCTTTCTTCCTATCCCTAGTGTCTTCTTCTTCCTCGGCTATGCGCTACAATTTAGTGTGAGTGAGTGTGTGATAAATAGAGAGGCTAGCTCTCTATTTATATTAATTCTCGACTTGAGTAAACCCTACTATGTCCAGCTTCTCTAGGAGAGTCTAATAACCCTAGTTCCCTAGAACTGCGGGGACTTTAACCCTTGAACAATAGGAGGGTTACCCACAATGACTTGACATGAATTGTTTACATTATAGAACCTCCCAATAGGAACATTGGGGCATGACATGACTCAAATACATTATGGACACTTCCCGGAATAACCATCAGGGTACAAGACATAAGATACATAGGTGAATACATTCCAAAGTTACAAATACATCAATGATTGTAGTCATATTTAGTTACTATATTTAGTTGAGTCAATAATTGTAACATCAAAAAAATTGAGATATTGCAATAATATTTACTTTTACCTCCGATCGAGAAGATACATGTTCTTCTCCATGGCGATGATAAGAACCCTACCACAGTGTAATAAGAATGTTATCATATGTAAATATTCATAATAAGCACAAAAAAAGTGAATGGTAACGGTGGAAATTGAATGTTAACAGAAAAAATCTCTACATTTAGTTATTATATTTAACACTTACCTGATGGGGCACAGAGTGTGATGTTCTACAGTCACCTTGGACCATGAAAGTAGAGGACACACATTTTGTTCCATGAAAACCATGGGAAGACCCCTGCCACAATGTAATAAGCATGTTGTCACATGGAAATCTTCTGGGGTTGGATTTTCTATTTATTGTAGTCATATTTAGTTACTATATTTAGTTGAGTATGATAATTGTAACATAAACAAAAATGAGATACTGAAGTAATATTTACTTTTACCTCGGAAGGAAGAGATACATGTTCTGCTCCATGGGGATGAGAAGACCCCTGCCACAATGTAATAAGCATGTTATCATATGGAAATATTCACAATAAGAAAGACAAAATTGAATCGTAACAATGAAAATCGAATGTTAACTGAAAAAATTGAAACATTTTGTTATTGACATTATATTTATTTACTATATTTAACATTTACCTCACGAGGCATAGATTGTGACCTTCCACGGTCACCCTAGACCGTGGAAGCAGCATGTGGCTTTCCACTGCTGCAACCCTGACAAAGTAAATCAATCAATAAAATTTGATTCAATAATTGAAACATAAAAAAAAAAAGATAAGCATAATAGTGTAATAAGCATGTTATCACATGGAAATATTCATAATATGCATGAAAAAAGTGAATGTCAACAGTGGAAATTGAATGTTAACAGAAAAAATCAAAACATTTAGTTATTGTAGTCATGTTTAGTTACTATATTTAGCATTTACCTAATGAGGCATAGTGTGTGACCTTCCACGGTTACCCTCGACTGTGGAAGCCACATCTATTCAATTTAAGTTGTAATCGATCAACAACTCTTCACCTGGAGGTATTTTTTTTGTTGCACATACAAATATACGATGTTCTTCGCGTCCCTCAAATTCTCAATTTGGTTTCTTAGTTGTTGTCACTGGTCATGTACTATTTATAAATCCAGCAACATTTATGGACGCTTTTGGTCACCCATCAATATACATAGTCGCCCCTTTGTTTTTATTGTGTTCTGCTAGTTGTATATAATTTACGGCAACTCCGTATCTCCTCATACTTCGAGTATATTGGACCAAGATCAACCAATTATTGTATCTATATAATGGTCTCACATACTCCATCAATTCATTTACAGTGCCATAGCCAACCTTTATGCCATCCATGGAAAATAGCCCCAATCCATGTAAGGACGAAGGAGCAATGCAATACATCCTCCCATTGATGAAGAAATCTGTGTACACTTGAGGTAGATTATTAGGTAACCATAGTTGCACTATATGTATATACCTCAAGGGAAACTAAATGTCACCTATACTCTCAGCATCATAGTTACATGACCCTCCGTTGGCAATAAAATATTGCATCCATCTACGAAATATTTTCCTTACCTTTTTAGATTAGTTGATATAGAATCGATATATCTAGTACAACACGTATCACTTTCAACCTCTCCTAGTATATCTTCACCATCAATCAAGGAAGATAGATATGATAGATACCTATTTGGTGGTACCTACACTTGATAAAACAAGAATAAAAGCTATTAAGCGGATATAATTTAGCGTGCAAATATATTTACTTGTAATGTTTTAATATCAAAAGTTTTTTCTTCCCAAAAACTTTACCAAAATCTATTTTTCTCTCAAAGGTGTAATTTATTTTAGATTTATTTATATTTGAATTATTTTTAAGTATAAGACAAAATTTGATTTGGTTTGAAATTTGTTCACAACACGGATATAGAAGTGTGTTTCTTGGGTCACTTGACTAGTTAATGCATGCAAAGAGGTATGGGGTTCCCCCTCATATAGATCATACTGGGGATTCAATTTGGAATGGGAAGTGGTCATATTCCTTCGTTCATGGATTGCCCACCAAAACTCAACAACGATAGTCTAACAATCCCTCTTCCACAGTGGTTTGCTATGCAAGTTTCCTCGTGCAAGGTACTCCTTCTCTAACTATATGCCTGATTTTTTTTAAATAGTATAACATTGTGAAATGTCACCAAATTTAGACCAATTATAGGTAGTTTTGAGTGGTTTTGCACATGGACGCGAATAGGGTGATGTTGGATCCGAAATCATCTTATCACAACCCAGAATCATCTTACACTACCCAAGACCATTTTATTACCATTGCTACGGTGTTCTGCAACAGGGAAATCCCAAATTTATTTGGTTGTGATGGTATGGTTTAGGCCCGCTCTCTATCAAAAGGGCGATGGATGGGTTCAAGGCTGGCATTTGACAGTAAAAATTCCCGTCATGGGTCATTTTGCACCTCAAGTACGGCCTATATTTCATATAAATCCTCAGAAAATATGAAGTAAACAGTCAAAACCATAGTAGCAATATTCGAGTATGGATTTGAATACGATTGGGATACTATATGGAAAAAATACGTAACAAAAAAATCAATTACAACTAAAATACAAGAATAGGCATCTTATAAATACAAAAACATGCAATTTTAATTTTAAAAAAATAAGATTATACGATCATCATTCCAAAGTGTAACATGTCATTTATTATTCATTAGGAACTAACACAAGTAGTAACTAAGTATTGATTTCTTATGACAATGGATGAGACCTACAACTATCCTTTGGCTATAGTTTCAACCTCAAAGCCAAGGGAAACAACAAGAAATGGTATAGTATATAGAAAAGAATCTCCAGTTTCATTCCAAGATAAGTAAGGGCTCATTTGACCCCATAAAAAGGCTATGTTATTCAAATCCTTATCACTTCAATGGGAGAGTTGCACTAATGACAACCCGACAATATCTAAGGCTTCAGAAATGGCTAAGTTACATATTCAAGTTGAGATGATGATGGGTAACCTCTCATCTCCATCCTCTTGGGAATCATTGTTGGCAACATGGGAGATGAATGTGTTGGCATTGATGTCAATATATGAATGGAGAATTGGTACATTTGGTCAACTAATGATTGTGGAAAGACATATCCTAGAGATGTTCATTAATGGAAAAATAAATGTTGATGGGAATAGGCATGTATGATAAAGTTGGAAAAAGACTAAGTGGTGAAAAATTGTCCTAAAGCAGTAGTCTTATGAAAATGTCCACCATATTTCATAAGAAGGAGAAAATTCTCACCATGGCCTATCACCCCATAGTTGGTTGAAGTATATATCTGACCATGGCACCAGTTCTCCGAACAAATATTTGAGGAAGAAGATATAGGCCTCCCAAAAGAAGTTCTTTTTGGTCAAATTAGACAAGTTGCTCTATGAGAATGATTGCCATAGTTTGTGGGTTGAAAGAAATTCTCGCACCATATAGGAGTCCTATAGGTGGCTGTGTTGTCTACCTAACCATGTTATTACTTTGACCTGAAAGTACCCAAGGAAGAAATTATGGATCTGCCAACACATGGTCTTAAGCAGATTTTACATCATACTTCAGTAAAATGCCCATCGAGGAGAGAGAAAGTATTTCCATAGGATGAAACTGGTTTTAATGGATTCATCTAGTTGTCCTCCATCCATTGGATGCCTTACACTCTGATTTTGATGAAAAGTTGAAATCACCTTTAAGGCCTAGGTTTAAAGAAATTGACTAAGTGTCAAATCACAAGGTTGAAGAGGCATTTGGAAATGCTCACCAAAACACGTCTGAGTGATGATAAATTCATTAGAAGGTATAAGAATGTTCTTTAATGAACTGGTTATCCATCCATGTTCTTATTTTTTCTTATGGTGACCACATGAGAAAAATATCAACCTACCAAAAGAGGTAAAACCATTAGCTTGCATATCCAAAAATATGAAAAATTGATCGAGTGTTGAAAACAAGAGGTTGAGAGCCCACTTGGAAATGCACGCCAGAGTCAGCTCTTTAACTGAAAATTCATGAAATGTTATGGGTCCATTCTTTGATGATCTGGGCATCTACTCATGATCTCAGTTTCCCTCTTGGTGTTCACACATGTGAGATATGAGTTTGCCAAAATGCCTCCTAGCACAGTAATGACTAGGGTCTGACAAAATTGACTAAGTGTTGAATTGAGCAGTTTCAAAGACAATTTTAAAGTGACTCCCAGAGACTGTGTGTTTTTCAGTAAGGTTTTAAGGTGACACGGTCTTGTTCCTAGTTGAGGTGGATACCTAGCCATACCCTTAGTTTGTTTAAAGATGGTCAAGATGTGAAAAATATAAGTCTGCCAAAAGTTAGAAAAGTATGCATGTATAGTCTTGGCGAAACAAAAGAGTAAGCTATAGGAAATTAATAAACAAAAATTTATAAATGGAATTCTGCATATGTTGATAAGGATTTAAAAATAGTATTTTGGAAGATATGATGTGATAAAAATTACACAACATATATTTAAGGAAGAAATGCTCGCAGAGGGTTTAATGAAGACACACGCAGGCTACAATATTCTTGATAACCTTCGGACTCTTTGAGATATGCCAAACATAGGCGACCACACTAATTACCATGGTATATGCCAAATAGAGGAAAAAAGATATAAGCGTCGTTGAAAAATAATACTTGTTTAAAATGTGTCTTTAAAGAAGAAATAGGTATGAGGGTCAATTTACTGGAGTCAATTCAAATTATAGCCCACGAGTCCCAGGGAACTATACATTGTTCCAAAATCCAAACCAGTAAATGGGAAAAGCTTGCAAAGTGTGTTGTAATTCAGGTAAAAGTGAGCATAAAAAGAAAATAAAATGCTTCTTTAAAGGAGAAATAGGTCTTAGGTTGAATTGTACCCAGTCATTATAATTGCAGCTCATATGGAACTCTACAAAATGTTTTAGACTCATAACAGAAAAAAATCACAAAAGCTTGAAAAGTGTGCCATAATCCATGTAAATCTGACCATCAAAGAAAAATTGAATGCGTCTTTAAAGGAGAAAGAGGTGTCACATTCAAGTTTCGACATAATTAGTTCAAATTATAGCTCATAGAGGACTCTGTTCTAAACCATTAAATAGAATAAGATTACACAAGCTTGCACTCTATAGAATGTTTCAGACATATAATAGAATAAAATAACAAAAGCTTGTAACTTGTGCCATAATCAAGGTAAAACTAATTATTAAACAAAAAATTAAATGCTCAGAAGAAACACATATCAGGTTCAAAGTTTCAACAGAATCGATTGAACCAGTTCAAATTATAGCTCCTACAAGACTCTGTACACTATTCTGGACCATTAAATAGAATAAAATTACAAAATCTTGCAAATTGCACCATAATTCATAAAATTATACAAGAGTACAACTGGCTTGCAATGCTTAACCCATATGTCTTTTCCTTGAATTTAAGGAGGAGCTTCAGATGCTCCAATAATAGACAACCCTTACTAGATCCACCGATAATAGAAGCGATGGTAGCACAATAAAAAATTATAATTTCAGTATGACTATACCGAATCTGTATTGGTTCAAAAATTTGACATATTTTTCCCAAATTCCTATGCTACTAGGGTTAATGGCCTTACACAATTCATTGGGCCCTTTGTTATCCTTTGGACTGTAGCCGGATTTCCTCCCCTGGGAACAGCAGTATCCTCTGGACTACGACTGAATTGTTTTGTTATCCTCTAGACTGTGGCTGGATTGCCTCCACTGGGAATGTCGGTATCCTCTGGACTCGTATCCCCTGCTCCTCGATTTGCCACTGCTCTGCTCATCAAATTACTAGTGCTCTGGATGCTGCTAATGAACTAGTGCGCGGGGGTGAACTTGTTCGTTGTTGTTTTGCTAATGAGCTAGTGCATGGGTGTTTTTGAATTCTACATTTTTTGTTTGTTTATTTGTTTATTTGCATATTTTATATTTTGTGTTTTGTTTTTTATTTTTATTTTTCATATTTATATTTTGATTAGTTTATTTTGGTTTTTTTAAATTTGATCATCATCATCATTATCCTCATCATCATCCTTGTCATCGTCATCACCATTGTCTTCGTCATCTTCATC
>LPNX010089242.1:180827-198327 GCA_001517045.1 Pseudotsuga menziesii | reverse complement strand
ATTTTGAGGATTAGCCTCGGGGTCTGAGACATTATAAAAAGGCTCCCCACTAGGGATCAAATTTGAAGGGAAGGGTCCCATTTCACTTTGAAGGGCTATGAGATATTGATCCCTTCAATTATGGCATGCAAAAATAAATTATTCTTTTCATTTGAAAATGTAATAGTAAATCCATGGTTCATTATTGTTTTTATTAATTCCCTAATAATATGACAATTTGCATTGTTGTGGTCTATAACTTTGCTTCTTCCTTCCTATTGGGGCTATTGAATCTTGATTTGAACGCATATGTTCCTCTTCATTTAGTGTGACGTTTTCATCTTTCACACCAATATTATTGGTTGCACTGATCCAAGTTGAATAAAGGTGAACATATAGTAAACCATACTCTATCGCTCTCTTAGGAGGTAAATCCAATAGTTGTAGAAATCTATAAAAAAAATGTTGCTCATGGTAGAATTCCTTTTGAAGCTTAAGTTTCAATGAATTAGCCACAAAATAGCTTACTTCCTATTGAGTTACAAGTGGTTTCCATTTTCATACATTGAGTTTCCCTCATCTTTATCATGATAATGGGGCTTGTGGTTGTTGTTGATATGTATATATTAAATTAGCATTACTCATTGTATATCACATGGATGTAAGGATGAAAAATAGAACTTGGATAAGAATAACAACAAACCTCATTTTCATAGATAAATTCATAAAAGACAAAAGCCAAAGAAAATATTTCAGGGTTACACATTACAATTTACAATTCTCATAAGGAAAAGAAAACCACTTACTTGAGCCAAATGTAGTTGTGGAAGCAATATAGCTAAGACACCACCTTGTGAACAAGAATGAATCGTCGCTCCAGCATCAACCATACCTACAAATGCCCAAGTTAGACCAAACTGTAAAATATCCAAGGTTAAAAACTCTTGAAGAAGAACTGAAACAATAGAGTTTACCTCAAGTTGCCATGCAAAATTACTAATGTTTCCATGCAAAAAACATTGATACCACCCAACTATACAAAATCCACCCTTCGATGAGGAAATTTTTTAGAAAAAGTGGTCAATTTGGTCCCAGCATCCCTAAGAGAATTGGTCCCAGCAACCTTAGTCAAAATTGGTCCCAACAGCCTTAAGAGAATGCCCGCCACAATTCATGGTTTGAAAAGAATGCTTGTAGCATGGTACCATCCTATATCTAGTTGGTTTGGATAGCTATTCATGATTTGAGTTTTCTTTAATATTTCTTTAGGAGAAAGATACAGGCCTGTCAATACAGGGTTTTTAACCAGTGGATGCAAAAATGGCTAAGTACCCTCAAAAAGATGCCCTCCCTAAATTATGGGTTAGAGTAAATGCCTGCAGCGCATGGGGGTCTTGTAGATTGGTCTTTGTCCTACCTGAACATGTCTTCAGATTGTCTTGGAAGTGGATGAAGAAAAATTGATGGACCTGCCAAAAAGGTGTTTTAGGCAGATTAGACCAAATTGAGAAATTTGTCTAAGTATGGATATGATGTTAAATATGCCCAAGTGGCCTTAAGAAAATTCCTTCCATGCCTCATATGATGATGTGAAAAATTTATTGAGAATGGGAGTCTCTAGAGTGTTATATGGAGAATACAACCATGTCACTTGCCTCATCAGAGAGTCTCTAAGGAGGAATATGTCAACCTTCCAAAAGTGCCTCCAGCCATATTTGCACTATTCCAATACTAGCAAAACTTCCTAAGTGGCTTCATGGAAATGCCCGCCAGAGATTGTCCTGATGGTGATAAATTTGTCTGAGGGTATGGGGTTGTTCTTTGATGAACTGGATATCTTTCCATGTTCTATGTTTTTCCTATGGTGACCACATGAGGAAAATAGAAATCTGCCAAAATAGAAGAAAAACTGTTTTGCATATTCAAAAGTATGAAAAATTGACTAAGTGTTAAGAACAGGAGTTTGAGAGGTCAGTTGAAAATGCCCGCCAAGGCTTGTATTTGTGCAAGTAAATTCATCGAATGTCGTGGATCCATTCTTTGGTAAGTTTTCCATCTGCTCATGACTCCAGGTTTCCATAGGGTGTTCACACATGTGAAATAGGAGTTTGACAAAATAGGAAGAAATATGTTTTGATGCTCAAAAGAAGTTAAGAAGCTATTTTGATATGCTTGCCAGAGGCTCAGGTTGTCTCAATAAATCCTAAGGGTAACATGGTCTTATTTCCTAGTGGACTAGCTATCCAACCATACCTTCAGTTTGCTTAGTGATTGTTAGATGACACAAATACGAGTCTCATGATGTGATGAGGTTGGAAAGACACATGATGGTGTCCTAATGTCTCATGATGTCTTTGTTACATTCTGATAGTGGTTTCCAAGAGTATGATAATTTTGGGAATTTGACTAAGTGATGAAAAACTGCCCTAAAGCAGCTGCATTATGAAAATTTCCACAATATTTCATTAGAAGAAGAAAATGCCCGCTGAGGAGAGACAAAGAATATTCAGAGGATAAAAGTGGTCTTGATGGAATCACCATGCCTCTACCCATTGGGTGTCTCACACCTCAAATTGGATGAAAATAAAAATCTCATCATGTTGACCTAGGGTTTGATAAAAATTATGGTAAAAATGCGTAAGTGACCTCAGTAAAATGCCCGCCATTTATAGTAGTTGATGGATTAAATTGTTCTCGGGGTATGGGTCTCTAGATTTTTTATTGGTGCATCTAACCACATCATTATTTTGTCCAAAAACTCTCTGAAGATGAAGTTAGCAGTATGCCAAAAGTGCCCTTTGGATTTTTTTTATCCAGTTGAGTAAAATGCCCTCCTAACTCAGAAGAAGATGAGTCTGAAGGGGAAATCAGTTTGTTTGTGCTCAATGGGATGTACTACATCATTTGGTATCATTGGTTCAGGATTTGGTGAAAATAAAAATCCCTCATGCTAACTTAGGGTTTTATAATTTTGTCCAAGTGGTAAAACTGTAGTTTAAAATGCTATTTTCAAATGCCCACCAGATGATGTCTGTATGTCAATTAATTCATCAAATGATAGGTATTTGTTCCTTGTTGAAGTGTTTATCCATTCATTTTTTTAGTTTTCCCTATGGAGGTGACATGAGTGAAAAATTAACCTTCCATGTTGAAAAAAAATCATGTTCACACACTGTATGATTTTGCTCGCACATAGCTTAAAAATATATTCTAAACAAGTTTTTCAGATGCCCTCACAAGCCAGAGATTTAAATAAAGATTTCTCATCCAGTTAATTAAAAAAAGATGAAATAAATAAGAGACATAAACAAAACAAAGTTTATTATTTAATTAACATACATAAATTTAATTTATTTCGAAGAGATTGATGATTTATTTCACAAACTACAAGTAGTCTCGTATTGATCACTGAAAACATTGATTCGGAGATGAATTATCTATAATTTTATCTTATATGTTGATAAATACAAAACTCCATCATACATATAAAAATTCATTAACTTTCGATAAATACATATATACATTGATATGCCAACTAAAAAGCATTTTTCATTATATGCCGATAAATACAAAAATCCATCATACNCATATATACATTGATTTATACATGTCTAGCATGTTTCAGAGATGGCTGCAATCCATCCTCTTGAGCAGAAGACAAATCTGAATTGTCTCTCTTGCCTTTTGTAGAAGATTGTGTTTTGGAGTTGGACAAGGCACTTATTGCGATTTCTTTTCAAGCTCTTTAACTCTCTGTGAAACTTTTTTTTAATTTTCACTGAAAACATTTTTTTCTGCCATCACTTTGTTGAACATTTCCACATTTTTCTTATACTTTGTTGATTCCTATTCTTCCTTGACCTCCAATTTCTGTTTGATATGTTTCAACTGATTTTTAAATTCAATCAATTCACATTTCATGTTATGTATTTCTTTTCTCCTTCTCTTTTTCCCTCGACTCTATCTCATTGGGAAGGACATGAATTGCAGTCATCGTAGCAGCTGGCCCTTTTAATTCCTTCTCCAAATCAGCAATTGTGGATTTAAGTGTTTGAATTTCCATATCACATCCCAAATGCTAAACTTTTCTACCTTCTAAGAGTTTTGATTCCATCTCCCTTTTTTTTTCATCTTTCACGACCATTTTCTCTTTAATTTCTTTATGTAATAGTGATGAGGCATACAAATCACCTAGTGCAAGGCTCGCTGAGAAGCATTCTTGTAGCATCTTCTCTCGACTTTCTAAGTACTTCACTCGCTCTTCTAAGGACATTGTACCTGTAGGTGTATTTTTCCTTCTACCCTTACCATTACCCTTACCCTCGTCTCCTTTGGTACCCTTACCTTCACCCTCACCACCTTCTTGACTAGAAATGTTTTTCCTCTACTTTGTTTTTTAAGTTTTAAAGTTTCAGATATCCTTGCTAACCTTGTTCCTTTAGGTTGATCAACTTGCCTAGAAATGGTTTTTCTCAAATAGGAAATTATTGATTCTAATTCTCAAACTTTTTTTCCATGGCTTCCCTCCCACTCTTTCAACTTCAACTAATATTCTTGTACTACTTGTTCATATTCTTTTATTTTATTCTCCATTACCTATAAAGGACCCATTTCTATCCTCACTGGTGGTACATTGAGAACATGTGGTCTTTTTTTCAACTCTTCTTTGAGTTCACTCACTTCAGCATTAGATTTTTCCAAATCCTCTTCATATGCAACCATCACAGACTGAATTACTTTTTTAGCATCATCAGTGTTTTTTTCTACTTCTTTGGATAATAATTTAACCATTTCTTCTTACCCTTTTATAATTATGTTTGCTCTGAAATGATTATCCACAACTATCTTTTGCAACACTATTATCTGTTCTAGGCATTGTAAAATATTATCATATTTTGTCAAGCACTCTTCCACCCAATTGCATATATAGGAAACTTGTTCCTTGAAATGATCCATTTTATCATATAGGATGAACATGTGTCTACTATCAAACTTATATGATGCAATCTCTAAATGCATAGTGGAAGCCCATAATTCTGATTTGGAATAACAATCATACTCAATTTCCAACTGTTTACGAGGAATTCTATCAAGAACCTGTTGAGGAAGGGAAAATTGATCAGTAGTTTGTTCCATTTCGTTGCCTGTCACCTCCTCCCAATGATCTCTATCTGCATTCCCCTTAAACTCTTTTAAATTTATGGCAGCACGAATTTCATCATTTGAGACCAAATGAGGATATTGTACTCGTAATTCTCCATGGTGCTCAGGACTTTGTATTGGCGATTCCTCATTCTGTTCAGCAGGGTGTAATGGTAATTCCTCATGGTGCTTAGAATATTGTACTAATTCCTTGTTCTACTGAGGAGACTGTATTGGAAATTCCTCATTATGTTCCTTTCTTTTATGTTTCGTAACGTATTTTTTATGAACATTTGGTTTTAGAAAAGATATATTTCCATGCTGGTTGATATCACCAATCTTTGTTTCAATAGCATGGGGTCGACATAAATCAAAATTTTTTGAAGTGTGCCCTGGAAACTAAATTTAACCTTCCTTAATTGGCTCTCTTGCAGGGTAGAGTGGAGTTTCTTAGCCAGTAGATAATGAATATCTATAGGTATATCTTGCACCCAATATATCACTACCTGCATACATTCACCCGAAATGTCATCCCTGTGATGATTCGAATTGTCCTAAGGACAATCTGAATCAAAGTTTTGTATATTCCGGGAGGGACATATTTCATTTTTAAACCATTCCTCGGAACATTTACTTCTCTCCCATAAATTTTACTGGCCATCTGGTTCTTCTCCTGTCCGGGGGTTTTCCTTGAGCTTAAAATAGCTCCCCCTCTGCGTGGAATATTTGTAGCTCGGGAAACCAAATTAGGGTCGAGGTATACCCGCTTCCCAAAAATTATGAGTTATGTATTCCCACCATCATATTTCAAAATTGCCTCATCTATATCCTCATCAACATAACTAAACATTCCCCACAAAAATTCGAAAACTTCTTCTTTCCTTAGGATAGTTTCCATACCTAGTGGCCACATCTTTGCATCTCTCCATGCATCAGAATTCTCCTGGAATTTTTTTACTGTTACCCTATCATCTGTGGACTGTTTCAACTGGGGTTGCAGAGGAGGATGCCTGCATTTCAGCTACGCTCGTCATGCTAGACGCACCTGTTTGAATTTCGGCCATGGTTATCCAGGTTCGAAGTGGAGGTGAGGTGTGGCATGCGTACTATATTTCAAGCTCACAAATTCTCCCCGCAGACTGATTTTCAGGCTCACAAATTCTGCCCGCAAAGAGGTTTTCAGCAACAAATCAACGCTTTGCTTGGGTATGCACTTTGTACAATTTCTATTTGACTCTTCATAACTATCACACCTCTTCATAATTTTTTTTTATAAAAACATTACAAAATTGTCTATTTAATTTTGTTCCATCGTGAATGATTCATTCTAACCATGTATTTATGCAAAGTAATTGTCTTTGTTTTTTTTGCAGTGGTTTTACTAGCTTTGGTGATCCTCTAGAACAGGCATTATGCCCAAACTCCGATAAAAATGGCAGTCTTTACTACCAACCAAAACAGCGTGCAATTCTTAATCCTATGATCACACATATGACCGTCGTGTGAACAATTTAAAAAAATATGTTTATAAATCGATGAATTGTCATCTTCTTCAAATGTCAATCAATGATCATTATTGCTTCTTCCAAAAGGTAGGGAGCCTGAAAATTCATCCCGGGCTCTAGGATGGTGACTACTCATGGAGTCCAAGAACCTATATCCCCCACCATACCCTTGCACTACGCATCGATCATCATGATCGTCATACACAAAAACGTCTCTTAGTTTTTACACAGGTATCACGGATTGAGATATATGAAGGGATATTTGAGACCCATTTTTTAGAAATTCGCCAAAAGTAGGAAAAATATTATTTCGCATATTAAGAACAAAAAATTGGCTAAGTTTCAAAATCAGAAAGTTCAAAAGGCATTTGGAAATAAAAAAATATAAAGATCATCATGAAATGCCCACCAAGGGCTGTCTTTGTTCAAGTAAATTTATCAAATGTCATGGATCCATTATTTGGTAAGTTGTCCATTTGCTCATGACTTCAGGTCTCCATAGAGTGTTCACACGTGTGAAATAGAGTCTGCCAAAATGGGAAGAAATATGTTTTGATGTTCAAAAGAGGTTGAGAATCTATTTTGAAATTCTTGCCACAAGTTGTGTGTGTGTCAACATATTTATCTTGTGATATGGTCTTGTTCATTGTTGAAATGGCTATCTAGCCATGCTTGTAGGTTTCCTTATGGTGATCAAATGAGGGAGAAATCAATCTGCCAAAGTAGAGGAAAAATTGTTTTTACAAGTTAAAAACAATTTTGTCTAACTATTAAATTAAACAGTTTGGAAGCCTATATGCTGATGTGGACAGTACTCAAGACAAGATACTAATGGTGTATGGACAGAGTTGCGATAGGGATGCAGTATCTTGTATGTTGAATGACTTGCTGAGTACAGAATGAAGACTTACTGATTGGTATTTTTTATGTGTGTGCCTATGGAAAACTTTGGAAGAGTCTGATGTATCAATTGTAATTTGTAATCTGAAATTTGTATAGGTAGGTTGGGTGGAGTTGGGGAAAGACTTATTGGTATTTTGACAAGTTGAAGCTTGTTTGGATGTTGTAGCCTCCCAGTCATTTGTAGCTGACTGAACCATTCTGGTGGGTGGTGCCACCTTAAGGGTTGTAGCCCATATTGGAGATTGAAGTCTCCACTTATATAAAGATTACAAAACTATATCGTGTGTCTCTTGTGCAATTTCTTGATAGTGATGTGTTTAATTGAAGAATGACATGTGCCTAGGTTATATTGTTATTTGATAAATATGTTGTGGAAGAAATTGTGAAATAATGATATAAGACTGGTAGAAAAAGTTGAAATTGAGTTGAAGGCTTAGCTCACTGATTCACTCCCCCCCCCCTCCTCTTAGTGAGCATTGTGTCTAACAGACTGAAGTTTTCATTGATGCCAACAAGTGTTGTGCAATGGCCTTTGATTTAATCACAAGGATACCTTGATAGTTTGGGCATTGGAACACTAGGTGGCCCAAATGGTCCAAATGAAAGGTGTCCTTCTACTGTGGAAAGTGATTAACATTGCGTCAACAAACAATAGCTTATTGGAGCATTGGGTCTACAAAAAAAAACAAATTGGACACAGTCATTGTTTACTGGACCCTCTTGTTGCAATTACTCTAGTTTAAATAAAAGGAGGGAGTTGCAGGGTTGTTAAATTCATTCGTAAGGTACATGACCCAAAGAATACAATTGTTATTTTGAGCCTCAATATTAGTTTGTATCCCCCCAAAAAGGATGAATGCTTACCTTTTATGAATTTATGGCCAGATGATTGTTGCAGAGTATGACTGATCTCTCTAGTTTTGGATATGGTTGATAAAGAAATTCGGGCTCAATCCAGGCTCAATCAATCGCAACTATAGAAAATGTGTTGAAAATGCATGAGTTAGGCAGTACAACAGATGGATGATTCCATGCACATTCTCACATTACGCTTTCAAGGATGGAAGGATTTATTTTTTAGCCTGGAGACTCCACAAACACTTTGTGTGCTTTTCAGAGACAGACTGGTAGGAAGCTAATGCAGCTTGTTGATCGTTTTTATAAATAAAAAACTTCTTTCAGATAGGGTACCCCTTCACCCAGACCCAACAGATTTGTAACACAAATTTAAATTTTAAATCTGAGTAGAGTTATGAAGCTTTAGGAAAAAGAGAATCTTGCTCTAACTCAACAAGGATAATTATTAATGCCATTACAACTTGACCCACGCGTAAACAACCAAGAGTCGTTGAAAGCTGGAATTGGTTTGGCGGGTGTGCAAAGATAGCCATATATCATCGATATAGAGACGAAAGTTTGTTGAAAATTAAAAATGTCGATATTGCCATGGTTTTTCTGCCATGATAAAAAAAATGAAGTATTAATCCACGAATGTTCAAAATGTGGAAGTATTTCATGGAAAAATCTTCCCAAATGTATTAGTGGTCATTGTGGTTATTAATAAATATGTTTCCATGGTTGTTTTTGTAAGGAGGTAACTATTTCAAGGGTGTTTTGTCATTTCAGGGGTCCTTGGGGTTAGTGAGTGTTAGTGTTTAAGGGACTAAAGGGGTATGTGTGTATTTGGATGTAGTGAGTTCATGGATGGAATGAGTGTGGTTCAATTAAATGGAGTGGGGTGAGTGTATTGTAGGTGTCATTCATGTTATGAGGAATTGCATTTCCATGGTCTTATTGGTAAGGGGTTAATGTAAGTGGTGTCCATGGACACAATGTGTAGGGTCCAAGTACAAGGAGAAATATGTGTTTGTTAGTGAGGGAATTATGATTGTGGGGTAACATGTCTTTGATTTTGAATTAGTTAGGTGTGAAAGAGTTTTTTGGTTGATTTGCATTTTAGTATCCCCAATGGTGAGGAGGTGCAGTGTCTAAGGAGCTAAAGGGGTTGGTTTTCCTTGGAGTGTAGAGTATCTAGGGCCTCATTTAATTAGGGCCCTATGTACTATATGTGTGTTGGATATATTGAAAATAGAGTTTTCATTGATGTCAAATATAGGGGGAGCCTAAGAAAAACGATGTCAAATTCTAGGATGTTAAAGAAATGTAACTACGGAAGATATTCTATTTTTTATTGTTATTATTATTTCCCCTTTCAAATATGTTGTTCCTTCGATTAGGGATGTCATTGATGTATTTGCTCATGTAAATCCTTGAGGTAAAACCTTTGTTATAAGTCAGGTCAGTAGTACTCACAAAAGTATTATTGAAATGTATTTTGTGTCTTCCAAGGAAATTCATCCCTATTGGATTATTAGGCCTCTCATCTAATTAGTATAAATAGGAGATACACCTCCCTCATTTGGACAAGCAAAGCACTCAAGTTGTTGCACTAGAGAGAGAAGGAGCAGTCCATCTCGGAGAGAGGAAGCAATACAATATTATTATTGGGGTCTTATAAGTATTATTCTTTGGGTATGACACTATACTTGGTTGAAGTCTATATAGAGGAATTTTTGTTGGGTTTTCTCCCCCATGAGGGTTTCCTAGGATAAATATTTGTGTTCTTTTGTGTGCTTGTGCTTGTCTTTCTTTTAGTGATCCTTTTGTATATGGTTTTGATGTTATGTGCTAAATGTTTTTAGATCTTTCATAACCATTTAAATATTAACATGGTATCATATACACCCTGAATTAAGTATTTTTCCAACCAAAACACTGCTACAACTGTAGCTACTGGAGATTAGGGTATCATGCTTGAAAACTATAGAAGACAAATCTTGTCATCCTGGGACTTTCACTATAACTCGATATTGGAGAAGGCTCAAGAGTTGAAATTTGGACAGGATGAATATGAAATATTTTTGTACCTTATGTGTGAGTTTCAACCACATATTCACTATACTTTAGGAGATATGATTCCTCCAAATCATGGTTCCATCGTCCTCTAGAAACTAGTCTCAAGCATGATACCTAGGGAGAATTGCTATATCTCGGGATAGGAATTTCCAAATAAATTTCATAAGATGTTTCATATAGGGAATGAACTTTAGTTTTCATGGTCCAAGTTTCATACCCCAAAGGATAAATAGTGATGCATGACAATCCGTACAAGTTCCCTATGTTGAACATTCCTAAAACAAGTCACCTTGGGAAAATGAGCATAAGTCCCACTTAGAGAATCCAATTCTTCTATAAAATATGGGTTTGGAAATAAGATAGAGAAGCCTATCTAAATATGAAGTTTCAAACCTTTAGGAGCATAAAATTTGAATATATAGTAGAAACAATATTAAGAAATTATGTAGAAGAAATTGAAGAAACTAGGGATTCCTAATTCGGGAACTTCCCTCCACCGATCAGTTGAAAAAAGGAAGACCATAAAACTCACCATAGGAGGGAACATATTTCTATGGAATAATTTTATAATTATGCGGAATTTCAATTTTTTATTGTGGAACACAACGGGAAGAAACTAGGGCATCAAGTTTTAGAGGCCTCCTGCCACAGTTTTTAGAAAAGGAGTACATTGGACAACTCACCTTGAAGAGGCACATATTCTTGTCCAATCAAAATTTTGAAATTCCAAGTTTTGAAAATTAGGGTTTCTCTCACAAAAACCTAGATGATCTAGCTCTAGAACTAGGTAGGACACCTAAAATCAGTAATATCTATATCAATATCTATGATATTTCCATTTGAGGTTCTCATTTCAAAATGACTCATCACACCCAACTTGATGATAAGCTTGGGGGAGCTGACAACTTTTGGGCATGGAAGTATACATCTCCCTGCTCCTTGAAGAAAATGACTTGTATCAGTATGTCAGTAAGAAAGTTATAGAGCTAGCGGGAGATGAGGCTAAGACTATTCATAATATGAACTTGGTTAAGTCCAAGAGAATCATTGTAGATTCTATTAAGGATCATCTCATCCTTCACATGTCATCCTTGAAGACACCTACAAAATTATTCGATGCTTTGATGAATTTGATGAAATTGGGGAACCAACTGAAGAATCTAAATATATAGAACTCAGAGACCATGCAGTCCCACTTCACAAGGGTTGCTCAAATCAAGGAACAAATTGAAGCAGTTGAGGAGAATGTGGATGGAGAGATTGTTATTACCACCTTGAATGGCCTCCCAAGATCATGACATTCATTCATTTAAGGAAATGTGCAATAAGGAATTTGTTATATTTCAACAATACTATGGGAGGAATGCACAGAAGAAGAATCTCGCCGCATGATAAGAGAGGATAATATGGGAGCAACTGAAGACCAATATCTCATAGTTCACTCCAGAAGAAATCATAGAAAGAAAGAGGACCATCATCACAACATAATACAAAAGGAATTCGAAATATATCCTTCCAAAATTCAATGCTACACTTGTGATGAGAAGGGAAATTAATCCAGAGATTGTCCCAGAAACAGAGGCTCCCTCAAAAATAAGTCAAACAAGAAAGACATCATGCTCACACCGCTGAATATGATGAACCAACTAATAAAAGATTCAGACAAGAAAAGAAAGATTCTTCAAGTGATGAGGAATATGAATTCTACTGGTGAATACAAATATCATACTCTTATCCATTTTAGCATTGGATAAGAAGAAACTCCATTAGTGACACTCAAAAGCAGTACACGGGTTCCCAGAATCAGATGATGAATTAGAAGGCTCTAGTTATTCTTGTAAGAAAATTAAGGATCAAGAAGGATTACACCCACCAAACAAACAAAGATAAGTGGTATTGTTTAGTTATGTACATTTTTATATTCAGTTGATCAATTATGCATGTTTGAGTGCTTGCATTTATGAACAGTATAGTACTAACTTACATGTAAGTAGTCTATGGTGTCATACAACATTGCTACTTATCTAGAATGAAACCTCTTTGTTGACATATTGGGATTAGTGCACAATCTCAATAATGTTATGGTAGAGATGGAAGGAATCTAGAAAGTTACCATATATTATATATGGATGAAAGTTGTAGCATTGTCTAAGATAGTTGCATTACTATGTGACATATAGAATTCACCACTATTAATATGTTTTGGAAATAATGAAATTTTTCTAATCATGCAATTGAAGTTTACTTGTATGAAATATCGTGTACAATCACCTATAAGAAAATAAGGATGAGACTTGTTCCTAAGAAAAAGTGACAATAGCTCAATTAGAATATTCACTCCAATAAACATACACAAAGATGAACCTGAAGCCCCCAAGGTCAGATACACCATGGTGGAAGAAGAGATTCAGAAGAATATAAGAATCATGATATGACCTAAAGAGAATGGTATATCCACCTTGAGAGATGAATACCATCTTGGGAATGAGAGATAATTCAAGATGAAGAAAAACATGATGGGGATTCAAACGAAAGTAAGAGGCCTCAGATACACTCTAGTTATGTGGCATTGTTGAGTGACATCATTGATACAGACCCTTCGAGCTATGAATAAATATCCAAGGAGAAATGGAATAATACTATGATTAAAGAGTACTAGCTAATCATGGGGAATGATGTCTAGGATGCGGTTATGATACTTGAATGGAAGTCCATAGTGTCTTCTATGTGGATCTACAATATCAAGTATGCAACACATGGAATCATCGAGGGATACAAATCAAGGTTTGTGGTTTATCTGAACAAGAGGGAGTAGATTATGGCATGGCATACTCCATTGAACAAAAACACTTCTTCAATGAAGTAGAAGTGTATATCGAGCAGAGAACCACATGTGCAAAAAATAATTTGTATGAGCTTAAAAGGAACCCATGGATAATCACATCCAGTTACATCAGGAACTTGAAGAACACCAAGAGTGATGAATATCTTAAAATTTTCTACAAGGTTGAAGATGGAATCCTATAGAGGATGACAAGCTCACATATGAGTGCAAGAGGAAATTTTAAACAAATTTCAAGATAGAGGATCTTGTTATAAATTGAACTAAGATGGATACATAGAATATTCGTAGAAAAATATGCTACCTTTCACTCCAACACAAAATGTTTTGATACATAGAGTACAAAATGCAGAGGGGGGATGATGCTCCACTTCAGAGGGAGTGATTGCAGAAGATATATGATTTTGACATGGTACAATAAGATGGAAAAATTCTTGATGGACTTAGGTTTTACCAAAAGTAAGAGGGTTCCAACCTTTACTTTAAGCGTGAATGTGAAATACTGGTATATTTCGATGACCTGATAAGAGAGGATGAACTTGTTGTAGATGCAAATAGGAATTGTTGAAGATAGAAAGAGAACCTTGGGATCTTGTTTGGGATCAAGTATGATCTCATGGATTAGAAGAAAGAAAAATATTGTTTCCCTCAATTTAGCTGAGGCTGAGTATATTGTGGCATGTTCATCCTATAGCGAAGCAATATGGCTTCACAAACTATTGGCATGATTGTTTGATGCTGATATAGATGCAATTGATATTTATTGTGACAACCATAGTTGCATCAAGCTAACATAGAACCCATTGTTTTATTATAAGTCAAAAAATATAGAGATAAAGTATTACTACATTTGAGATATGGTGTAGAGAGGATCTGTGAAGCTCCATTATGTTCCTGTAGAGGAACAAGTTGCTGATGTGCTAACTAAGTCTCTGTCTCATGTAAAGTTTGATCACTTTCGAGACAAGCTTGGTGTATTCCAAAAGGACCTCCCTGGAAAGAGGGAGTGATGATAAGAATGAGATGGTAATGGTATGCCAGTACATAGAAGGCCAATTGAGTTTATCAATATGCTTATCAGATATTGATGAGGTCCGACATTTATTTGAAGACGAGTGCATCCTAGCATTCAGTTGCAGAGAATGGTTCTGCAGACAAGAACACTCTCTTGTTGAGAGTGGTCCAAGAACTTACCAGTTGAGGATGGTCCTACAGATGAGAGTACTCTCATATGGAGAGTGGTATTACATTCATTTGTGAATGATATCTGCATCTATTTGCAGAGTCGTCCTGAATTCATTATATGGTTATGTTATGATCTAAATGTTTTCATGTCTTATATAACCTTCGAAATCTTAACATAGTAAGGTATTTGAATTGTGGTCATCTACATGCATATTATCTTGGAACCTACTAGTACCATTATCCACAAGCATGGGAGATAAAGAATGTGTGAACAAGAACAACTATAGTTTGCACATAATAATAAAAATGAACTTGGACTATAGGAATTTGAGATTATTGTCATATCTTGTAAGTTAACATTTTCAAATGAGTTTTTATTATTTTTCAATTGTAAATATAATGTGGTAGGATAAAAATATATTGATTAAATCTCTTATTCGTTGCCATGATGGCTCCATAAGAACATAATGGTCAGATAAGGAGGATTATGACCCTATTTATCTTTTCCATGATTGGTCCACACCATGTAAACTTGAATTGTATCAATAAGAAATCAATTTGATAAGTTGAAGTGAAAAAATGGTATAGGGAGTGGCTATTTTGAGAGATTTCATCTCATGAATGAGTGGGAGGTGAGTTTGAAGTTATAAACTTTTACAAATAAAAGAAATGCTATTTTGTAGAATGTTATGGATATTGAATATTGTAGGGATTATATTCATTAATGAAGTTCTGGAAAAAATGAAAATTAGTGTGAAGATATGGCTAAATCTATGGATTTAAAATGCATGTATTTGAATTATGAGTCAATATTTTAATATGATTTTAAAAGAAATGGAGAAAAAAGGTCGATGGCATATCATAGAGAAGGAATATGTAGTGTTGAATTAGGGAATGTGATTTGATGAATTAGAGGTACAATTTGTAGAAGGGTTTCTAAATCTAAATTACAATATGGAAGGTATGTGATTTGGCCCTGAATATATTCGAATTATGAATTTGAAAGATGTGATTTTAATGTCTATGTATAATGGGTTTTTTTGTGCATCAATGCATGGAATGAATCTCTATATTTGAGTAGGGTATGAAAGTGTAATAAAATGTGAGACAATGACTTTGTATGGAATGTGCAAATCAAGAGAAGTTTTGAAGACTATGTTGGAATTACAAGAATGACCAAGATAACATACATTATTAGTTGATGAAGAAAAATTTGAGAACTATGTATGAATGTGACAACTAGAGGATTCATAGACAAGTTGTATTTTGTGTAAAAATGAAGAGAACATTGTGTAGATAAAATAAAGAGTTCCTTGAAAGGCAAATAATGCATATATGGGATGCAAATTGTTTGTCTAGGAATGAAGTACAAAATTTGCACATTTTGTGTGAGGCTCTAAAAAAGAAATTTAAAATGTGTGAAATTTCAGAGTGCATGAAAAAATGAGACAAACATTGAACATGATTACTTAGAGGACGAAAGAAACAAGTCTGAGTTAGTGCATGGTATGAATTTGTCTTAAGGGTGGATGGTATTTGCAAGGTAAATGAAACTTTGTTTTGAAAAGAGGGTGCTTACAAAGAGTATTGGTGACTGTCATAGGTGGTAATTTCCTACAAATATTGTAACAAATTTGTGTTTCTGACATTAAACAATTGCAAAGTGGTTTTCTACCATTTGAGGATCCACTTCAAATCTATGTTATTTGTACTACTCAAATATTTATATTTGTATTGAATGCATATTGTCAACATAAATAAAGAATGAAGTAAAAAGTAACAAACAAACTCAATATTGATTCACCCCCCCCCTCTCTTTGCATTGACCGGTGTGTCGACAAGGTCATAGTGTGTTCATGAGCACAATTAAGGGAAAAGTGCAAGGAGTGTTTAGGCACAAAATTAAAATTTAAAAAAAGAATATTATAGGAACTATATTCATCACCGAGAGTTATTTACAATCATTTCTCTTCTCTCCTAGTCAGTTAAAAAATCAGTTTACCTCCATACCGATTTTCATGCGAACTACCTTATGACTATGAATTCAGTTTAATGATTATTGTTAATGTGGAATACACATGATGCACATGTGCTTCTTCAAATATATAGGTAAATAATTCTCTTGTTCATTCAATTGATTTATATATAAGTCTTCTTAAAGAAACTATTTCAATTGGTCAGTTCCATGGAAACTATTGGTTACACGCTAATCAACTTCTCATCAAGTATACTTCATCAACCATTGCTAAAATACAAGTTATATTAGCCTATCTGGGTTCAATGGACATGGTACATAAACATGCATCCATTGTTCCTTTCATTGATCATCAATATACTCTTTGAGTCAATTCCAGTTAATTGAGTAAAGATGTCAATTCTTTGCCCAAAATATTTTCACAGTCATCTTAGTCTTTAGTGGAAATTTGATCTTAGTTGAATTTTTTATTTGTTATAAAATTCCATATCCCTAGATATTGTTGAGTCCAAATTTGGTCCCTTTTTAACCATCTTTAATCACCTTTCTTCCCTTGTTTTACACTGCTTAGCATGCCAATCAGACTGACTTTCTTCACTTTATTCCTTAATTTGTCAAGGTAAGACTGATTATTATTTTACCTTAGTTAATGCTTATTCTTGTGACAATTAAGGCTATTTATCTCTCGAAATTGTGCTAATATGTGTGATCTATGAAGATAATGTGAGATGAGCAGAATACAGGGGAATGGAGCTGAACAAGTCTAGGGACGAGGGATGGTCATGACACAAAAGGGATCCTCAACCTGTCCATCATCGATTGAGGCACGTGATATTCCAGACAAGAGCCGGTCAGAGCAGCCGTAACAGAATGTGCTATGATCGAGGGATCTTCAGGATAGCTGCTCGAATATTATGGCGATCTGAGAAGATCGCTACTTCTGGGCCAGTCAATAGTCTTCTTGCGTTTTCTATAATTGTATCATGCCACGTCTTGTAACAAACAATGTTATTCAGGGTGCCTGAAGATCAGAGATCTTCATGGCTACCCTTT